>JARDWI010000079.1:0-34496 GCA_029378325.1 Elaeagnus macrophylla
ATCCAAGCTGGGAATGGAAAACATTTATTCACCAGCTTGAGGGGGAGTGTGGGAAAACTGTTGAAATCCAGCCAGCTGTTATCCATTTAATTTTACTAGCTGTTATGTTTTTTATCATTAGCTACTAGCTGTTATGTTTATTATGATTAGTTACTAGCTGTTATGTTTATTATGATTAGCTAGCTGTTAGCATTCTTTTATTATTCCATTTTTACTATAAAATGGTGATCAAACATTGTAATAGATACAAGAAATACAGCAGAGAATTATTTAACATTGCTTCTCAATTTACGTCACTTAGGGATACTTTAAAATGCTATATTTTTTTCACATATTTGTATTATCATTTATTATTTTTTTTTCTTTTATTTAAAAATAAAAAAGTGTATGAAATGTAAAGCATTTTAACAATATCAGAAATACTCATTTCTCTTACATCCTTTAAGAATACTTTAAAATACTCTATTTGCTTCACATATTTGTATAATTATTTATTATTTCTTTCGCTTTCTTTTATTTAATAATAAAAAAAGTGTATTTTCTAATTTTGCGTTATTTATAATTTTATAAATGTTACTTTAATTATACTTCTCAAACAAATATAGTATTAGTAATACTGTTTCATTTGAATTTCATTCCTATTACCATTCTCATTTTCATTCTACGAATCAAACATGATCTTGGAAGAGTAATTCTTGTGTTGTAGCCTATGTATGCCATCTCATATTATTCATTCAAATGGGTATCTATATGCTTTTCCTTTTCTTGTAATACCCTTGGCCCTTAACTACCAGAGTATTGAATCAGCTTCTTGTGTTTAACACATCTCGTATTATTCACTCAAATGGGTGTCTATATGCTTTTAATTTGCTTATAATATCCTGACCCTAAAACCCCTCGTACCTGGTTTGTGTTTCCCTTGTCTGAAACGGAAACTATGAGTCGATACTCTGTTTTTCCTTTATTGCAGGAAGTTCAGGAATACTTTGCCAACTATATGGTTAATGACAGTTTGGGAATTATTGCTAATGCACACACGGTCTTTGCCGATGTTCAACCCTTAAAAGCAATGAGTAGTTCATGCATAGAACTTGCAAAGCTATTCTCGATTGCCGTTGACTTCCCAAAAACTGGTGTACCAGCTGTAATACCCCAAAATTTGTATGTCAAAGAATATCCAGATTTCATGGAAAAGCCTGATAAGCCTACGTATGAATCAACAAATGTGATAGGCAAACTTTTCCGCGAGGTAAAATACATTGCGCCTGATACCAGCTCCATTAGATCTTTCACTTTGGAAACAGCAAGGGAATCATATGACCCTGACATGGAAGTGGATGGTTTTGAGGATCACATTGAAGATGCTTTCTATTACAAAACCAACTTCGACTACAAATTGGGAAACCTTCTGGAGTACTATGGGATCAAAACAGAGGCTGAAATTCTCGGTGGGAGTGTAATGAGAATGTCCAAATCTTTCACCAAGAGACGGGATGCAGAAGCAATAAGCATGGCAGTGAAGTCTTTAAGAAAGGAAGCTAGGACTTGGTTCAATGAGAAGGCAAGTGGTTCAGATGCTGGAGATGATGATGTATATGCAAAAGCTTCAGCTTGGTACTATGTTACATATCATCCTAGTTATTTTGGTTGTTACAATGAGGGCATGAATCGTGCTCATTTCCTTAGCTTTGCATGGTGTGTTTATGACAAGCTTGTCTCCATTAAGAAGGATAAAGCAAGTAATGCAAGTGCTCTGCCATTATCATCTCTTGAGCGCCAGTTCAGCCATAGATTACATTTGCATTGAGATGTTTAGCTTACATAGTATTAGTGATGTAGTGATCTGGAATTAGTGATGCTTTCATAGTGTTATTGTTGGTGAATGTATAATCTTTTGTTACTCTGTCGAGAGACAATGCTATTTAAATCTAACTTATATTCTCAGGAGTAGAATATGAGTTGTACGGTAAGATGTATGTTTGGTTTGGTATGTGGTATTGGATATGACTAGTTTAACGTGTGAATTACGTCTTTCTTCACAAGTATGTCCCAAACGTCTCAAAGTTGCAAATGTATGCATAATGTTTATATAGTGGTATTATTATATCTGGGTATTTTCGTAAATATAGATGCACAATTATATAGATTATGATTCTATGGATATTAATTTAGTGGATGAAAGTTACAATTGTATATGATTGTACAATTATGTAAATGTTTTTGGGAAAATTTTCACTTATGGTTCTGAATTTTGGCATATATTTACTGATGTTCTCGACCTTTATAAAATAGTTCTAATGTTCTTGAGATTTATATTTGGTGTCAATGACACCCTTGATGGTTAACAGTATTAAGTTTTTCGTTCATCTCAAACAAATGCTTAATAGCTTTTTGAATTCTTTTTTTGATTATGATGTAATCACATTAATTTTTTATTCCAACAAAACAATATTTTATACATTATTACTTGTGATTTTTTTTTTTGATAATTCTTTTGTTATTTCTTTGATTAAGAGTAATAATTTTTTTATTTTTTTATAGTATTTTTGATAATTTACTTTTTTTGTTGTATTAGATTAAATAAATTTAAGTTTAAATATTATTTAAATTTTTTAGTAGCTTTGGTACCAAATATCATGCAATAGCATAATTTCTAAAATTTAAGCATATAAATTTTAGAACCATTTTTTTATTTTTCCTTTTCAAACTTTTATTGACATGCATAATATCTATTTTTAATCATCATATTTTAAACATAAATAAATTTTTATAATTAACAAACATAATTTAGAGTTGTAATTGATAATACCTTGTTTTCAGTAAAAAGATGAGCCTAGTGATATAAGCACAACAGAAGGATCGTCCCTAGCCGATGTGGGACTCTTCAACATTCTCCCTCACATCGGCGGACACCGACTGACAGTGAGGGTGATGCGAACCCCGCAACACGATTCCTACTACCCAACTAGTTACGAGGCTAGAGAGCCACAAGAGGACGGTTCAAGACTCAACAACAAATTAGTAGGGATTTCTAAGCACAAAACCAGATTTTTGGTAGCAAGGAACTCACCTCTACACATGGATATTACGCACCACGCACGGAGAAGAGGGTGAACGCCACAAAGGGATGCAAATCCTTTGATAAGTTCTTGGTTTGCAATTAAGCAAAGAGCTCTTGGGCTCTCAATTTGTTTGAAGAAACAAATAATCTCATAAATGAACAAAAGTTACATTTGGGCTGCTACCCTTGTCCTTATATAGAGCACAACAAAAACCTAAAAGTAAAAATGAATCCTAGCCATTGGTTTTTAATCCAATGGTGCAAAATTACAATTTTATATCTGTGCCGCGGCAGGGATTTATCTATGCCGCGGCGAGGAGGCTCGGGAAGACAATTTAAAAGTAGGCGGGCTGCGGTGGAGTAAATTCCATGCCGCGGCGAGGAACCTTGGCATCCAACCTGAGAGGCTTGTGTCGCAGCGCCGTAAAGCCATGCCGCGGATCGCACGTCCTTCCAACTCTACGCGCACATCTGCCCACACTTGAGCACGCCTCTGCCCAGTCTGCGCGCGCGTATGCCCAGCCCTCTGGTTCAAAATAGAAACACTTGTGCCGCGGCGCACATATTTCATGCCGCGGCGCAGCCCCAAAAACTGAAATTCCACAAATTAGCTCGGCACATCCATGACTCACATGTTTGTAACCTTGCTCGTGTTTGTGGCGTGCCTTTTTGCGCCGATATTTCACTCCTTTATTGGCATAATCCTTGACACGTGTCGTGCCTTGTTTGTAGCACGATCCGGTTCGTATCAGTTCTTTAAGAAGATTCGTCCTTGAATCTTAGCTATTGTAATGGGGATTGCCGAATTCACAATCGCTGAATCGAAGGCATGTCAAACCAAACTCTTGAACGGCCTTTTGAAGGTTGTTTGTTCGAGAATTGAAGGTACCAACGGTTGTTCAACTTTGACATCACCATGTTGCTCAACTCCAATGAAGTCAATTGTTTGATCCTGTAAAATCAGATTAGCAACAATAGGTAGAGACAAATTGTCGTTAGTAAGCTCATAAGTTATGTTTTCCTCATTGCTTTCCACAACAACCGGAACTTCATTCTTCTTCTCACATTCATTTCTTTTTTCTTCAGCCTCTTTTCTATTCCTTTCAACCTCAAAAATCCTCTTTTCATCTTCATGCATTTCCTTCTCGGATATGGGAATAAGAGTGATTCTTTTGTTGTCTTCTCATCATGATTAGCTCCTCTCTCCAATTGCCATGACTTCCCCAATGAAATATGACAATAAGTCATGGGACTTAAATCACAAAGTATTTCATCTTTATACCTTCCCATTGAGAATAGCACCAAGACTTGTTTGTTTATCTCTACTTCATCAATTTCACTCATCCATGGTAGCATGTAAGGTCTTGGATGTTGCAAAGTCTTCAAGTTCAATCCTTCCACCATGGTAGTGCTAGCATAATTAACATTAAGCATTCCATCTATAACCATGCGGCATACCTTCTTGTTAACATGGCACCTAGTGTGAAACATATTGGCAAATGCTAACAAAATACTCCACCCAAACGTTCGAATTTCCCAAACAATTGTAGAATTCCGTTCTCACCAAATTGTAGCTTGCAATATCCAATAGTAAGGGACAAAGAAACTAACTCAGGGTGTTTCGAAACCCTAACTCTATGAATTGGAACAAGATTTGGGACGAAGTCAAATTCAAGCAAATTTAAACCCGAGATAACCAAACGAGCAAGAAACAATACGTTAAAAGTGTGAATGACACTTTAACGAGAATTTCGTAAAATTCTTGGAAATTGAATTTCCAAAATTTTTTTTTAAATCCGAAAATATATCTTTTTTTTTTAAATAAAAATATCTAGCGAGATATTTTCATGATATATTTTCGTGAGATATTTTCACGAGATATTTTCGTGAGATATTTTCACGAGATATTTTCGTGAGATATTTTCTTGAGATATTTTCACGAGATATTTTCGTGAGATATTTTCTCTCACCCTTTTTTTTTTAATTCAAGAGATGTAGTTTTGTTCTCACTTTTCAAAACGAACAAAACATGTGAGATTACCAAAATACCCTTCCTTTACGAAAATGATTTTAAGGAAATTATCAACATGAAAACCTTTCCAAATTCAATCAAGATAAGAAGAAAACACCAACAACAATCAGATTAATCCAGGAAATGCAATAAACATATAGAAACAAAGAAGAACACAGAATTTTTTTGTGAAGAATTTTCTTGGTTGCTATGAAATAAAAATTGACACAAATTAAGATAGGAATCTAGAGTCTCAACCTAGAGCTCTGATACCAAATGATGCGAACCCCACAACACGATTCCTATGATCCAACTAGCTACGAGGCTAGAGAACCACAAGGGGACGGTTCAAGACCCAACAACAAATAAGTAGGGATTTCTAAGCACAAAACCGAATTTTTGGTAGCAAGGAACTCACCTCTACACATGGATATTACGCACCACGCACGGAGAAGAGGGTGAACGCCACAAAGGGATGCAAGTCCTTTGATAAGTTCTTGGTTTGCAATTAAGCAAAGAGCTCTAGGGCTTTCAATTTGTTTGAAGAAACAAATAATCTCATAAATGAACAAAAGTTACATTTGGGCTGCTACCCTTGTCCTTATATAGAGCACAACAAAAACCTAAAAGTAAAAATGAATCCTAGCCATTGGTTTTTAATCCAATGGTGCAAAATTACAATTTTATATCTGTGCTGCGGCGGGGATTTATCTATGCTGTGGCGAGGAGGCTTGGGAAGAAAATTTAAAAGTAGGCGGGCTGCGGTGGAGTAAATTCCATGCCGCGGCGAGGAACCTTGGCATCCAACCCCAGAGACTTGTGCCACGGCGCGCACGTCCTTCCAACTCTGTGCGCACATCTGCCCACACTTGCGCACGCCTCTGCCCAGTCTGCACGCGCGTATGCCTAGCCCTCTGATTCAAAACAAAAACACTTGTGCCGCGGCGCACATATTTCATGCCGCGGTGCAGCCCCAAAAACTGAAATTCCACAAATTAGCTCAGCACATCCATGACTCACATGTTTGTACCCTTGCTCGTGTTTGTGGCGTGCCTCTTTGTGCCAATATTTCACCCCTTTATTGGCATAATCCTTGACATGTGTCGTTCCTTGTTTGTAGCACGATCCGGTTCGTATCAGAGGGCGGCCATGTTGGGCACATCGGTGAACCCAAGTACCCGCTTTGATACCAAGATGAACCACCGGGCTACCCGGATTATAACCTAAAAGGCAGCTTATGGGTTAAAGGTAAGCCCAGTGATATAAGCACAGCGGAAGGATCGTCCCTGGCCAATGTGGGACTTCTCAACAAGTCCACCTTCATCTTCATTTTGAGTCTGGTTTTAGTTATCTTATTAAAATCCACATCTTCCGGTGTTGAGAATAATGACCACTTGCCTTCAATAGACAATAAGATTTGTACTTTTACTTAAGATACAAGAGAAACTGAGTTTTGGAGAAAGGGAAATTTTCATTAAAAAAGTAGTACTATTAAAACTCTAGTTTTCTTACTAATTTACTCTATAAGAGTTTTTTTGTACATAATTTTTTCTAAGAAAATAGAGATTCTAAGAAAAGTAGAGAAAAGTTTTGAGTTTTTTGTTAAGACTCTCGATGCTTTCTTCTAAAATCCCATTGCTCTTTTATAGAATTATTGTTGCTTCAAAACGCCTGAAAAGATAATGTTATCTTTTCTTTTCTTTTCTTTTCTCTCTTAAAGAAACCTATAAAAATAAGATTATGTTTTATCTTTATCTTTCCTATTAAATAAGGACACGTGTAAAACTATATCATATCTTTATCATTTCTTTTGAGTTGCCAACACTTTATTTACAATCATTTGCAGACACACTCATTATGGAATCTAGAGACGTGGATCTATCTCTGTCCTTGATGCAATAAAGATATCTGTAGTCCTTGGTCTGCTTTTTTATTTTTTATTTTTGCCAATTGGTAAAATTATTGTTTGGTTCCTTAAGTGGCATTTAACTCATTACAATTGAATGATGCCTCAAAATTAATATCTTCATGGTTAATTTCCTAATTATTGTGAGAAATCATTATAATTTTATTGGTAGAGTAATTTACCTTTACTTCTGAAGAAGTATTTATTTTTCTAGTTTTATGGTAAATTTAACTTAGCATTACTGCTCGTTCCTTGTTTAAATTTTTTTATTAAACTTTTCTCTTAGTAGAGCCCTAAGTTCAACTGTTCTGATTAAGGATATCATTCCTTTTTTTGATGAGATGATTTGGGCTCATTGACTTTCCTTTATCCAAATCCATAATTGAACTTAAGAATCTTAAAAATGTTTGTCAATTATTTGCTTATACTCTTTTTCTGAAATTATTAATTGCTTTCTTGAAATTTTTTGAAAAATATGTTAATTTTATTAAATTATTACTTGGACAAATATTCTCAATTAATTCACAATAAAATAATTGGTAAACAAATTTGGGATCTGCTCTCTTAATGATGTTGAATTTGCTGCTGATGAATTTTTTTTTTTTTTGGTGCATTAAACTTTTTCTATGGTGAAAAACTTCATGAGTTCTAATTATTTCTTTCTTGATTTTCTGGCTAAATTATAAAAATTTAACCATTGGTCTGGGGTGATGTTTTGTTATTTTTCCTTCTCTTCTTTTGGAATGAGAAATGAATTATCTGCTTCCCTGAAAATTACTAATCTTGGTACTTTTCTTAGAGTTTTCATTTTCCTTTTTACAATTGCCTGGTTCCTGAGTGCCTGAGCATAGTTGCCTTCTAAATTGGCCATTACATCACTTGGTCTGGAAAGATTTGAAGTTCTGTATTTAAAAAAGCTTCCTTCTACTGGTGAATGCTTTATGTGTTATATCGAAAAATTCAGTTATTACTTTGCTAGCTTTTGGCCATGTCTTATATAGTCATGGAGTTGTCCATTATAGACAACACAATATTTTTCTTTGGGTTTCTTTTCATTTGTAGTATTAAACCATAAAACCTTTTAGGAGTTACCCTATTCCTTTTGAGTTACTTTTGAGATTTTATCCTTTTCTTGAGAGATCTAAATCTCATTTCCTCTAAAAATTTTACTTTATGTCGAGATTTTAATCTCTTGCTTTGTTTGATAACTGAGCTCTTTCTTGTTACCATTATTGAATGTTTTCTTGAGATATAAAAACTCAAGTTGTTATGTTATAACTTTCAATTTTTTTTTCTTTGATCATGATTTCTATATCAAAATTATCCATTATTTCTTAAATGGTAAAGATTGTTAGTGGAGCTAGTTTTCTAGTTAATGCATATACTAGACTATTTTTAATTTATAGTAACTATTCTATATCAAATTTATAATAATTAAATCATTGTTTCCATTAATGAGTATTCCTTTCTCATAATTACCTACTATGTTATTATTTACCAGAAAGTCCTAATCTGGTCACACGACCAACAAAAGGTGATACAGACACCTAAGGACACACCTATCTTGTACAAGCAGCGAAATGTAAATAACAAGTAACAAGTATTTTGCATAAAAATATATAAGATAAATAACAAACAATAAGAAAAAGTAATAAATGTTTTTCAATCTCAGTATAGACTATATATGTTGTTACATATATAGACTATATATGATACTCAAATTGTATTAACTTATGCAACAAAGCATACAAACATAGCAATGTAACGTGGTAAACCCACTTAGACTCTAATCTTAAGTGGTAACATGGACAGCTGGCTTAAGGCAACCACTCAGCAGCTAAGTTTTCACTAAATAAAAATAAACAGTTAATACAAACTTGATAAGATAAGATACCAAATACCTCTATTAGTCAGGAACCACCTGTCCTAACTGCCTAGGTTGTTATCACTAGTTGTCTCTACATCTACTTCGATCCTCACTAGATTTGGCTCACCTCTAGAGTCACACCACCACGCAATGTGATGCAAATACCTATAATTAGTATGAATTTATAAATAATATGCAATTTTACCCAAAATATGATTTTAGTATAAAATATCTCGTATCAACAATACGAAAACACACTCGACATATATTGATACGGAAACTTCACCTCATAATAACAATGCAAAAATACACTCGATGTATTATTATTACAAAAACTCCATTTTATACATGAGTTTAACAAACTCCACCACCACCTTATAGTTTAATACAGAAAAATACTCAATGTGTTAAAACTACGAAATTATATTTTTTAAAATATTTTAACAAAAATATTATTACCTCCTAATCACTAATACAGAACCACCCTTAATGTATTGATGATAAGGGAATTATAAAATAATTTTCATATACACTAAAAATTATTTTTCATTCGAATGAAAAATACGTAACATCAAATATGCAGTGTAAGAAAATATATGGAAGGTGAAAGAGAGGATAAGAGAGTGTAGAAAGGTGTAATTAATAAATAAGAGGAGGGGGGGTATTTATGTTGATTTTTCAGCTTTTAGAACCTTTGCCGACACCTTGACTCGCACCCTCATGAGGCTTTGTTAACCATCCTAGCGAACCACTGCGAGATGTCAACAAGGTCTAACGAGTCACAACTTTACCTTGTGCACACTCATGGACCCTTCACCGACCACCTCCATGAGACCTTGACGAGCCACTAAAAATAAGTTTTTTTAAGGCAAAATTTCACCAAATAAAAAACCATAAACACACGCTAACTCAAGTAAGCACATGCAAGTAAAAAAATATTTTAACATGCAATGAATATGCTCACAACCATCCCGTGGTGTGTGTAACATACAAACATACAATAGTGTTAAGATCTACATGAGTGTGTGCGATACTGATCACAATCAAAACATCGTAGATAGAGATAGACAAAACACTAAGTAAAATAAACAAACTCTGTGTTTTGTACACTGAAATGCCAACAAAGACACAAGGGGACATACAGGACTTACAATCTCTCCTTTTGGCTTTTAGTGGAAAAATACTACCCAACCTATACAAGTCAAGCATCAAACACAATATATTCATGCAAGATGATCTAACGAAGTTCAATCCCATGAACAGACTCCAACATAGACAAGACACCCTCAACACACCTACACTCCAAGTGCGTCCGTCTTGTAGTGCTCCATCCATCTCCATGAATCAACACATTCGTCTTAACGTTAACATTAGCTCCAAGTGAGCTACAAAGTCCAAAACTACATATAACCTACATGCACGAAACAAACACATACTCGTGAATGTATCATGCAGAACTATGTGTAGTCTAAACAAATACTATCATGTTACCCCTACACAAGTGCACACTGATAAACTAAACACAAGTAGTCAAAGAAACTCCCCCCTAACTTCATGCAACACTCTCCCTGAATGTGACACGAATTTTGCAAGTGCATGGGTTACGTACAAGTAATTAGAATTTCTAAATATAGGATTGTCGTTCTCTTGATGATTGGATTATTGCGTAAATGAGTATCAAAATTGGGTCATTCTATCACTATTTAGACTAAGAAAATAGGATTACAAAGAAATGAACAAAAACTAAGTAAAAAGAGGCAATTAACTAAATTAAATCTAGTAAGCATATTTCTAGGTTGTTTAATAAACTTACCTTTAACCGACTACAAGTAAGAAAAAATGGGAAGTCTTAAGCTTACCTAGACTTCTAAAACTAAAGTTAAGAATTCAAGAATGATTTTGGATTAAAATTTTAAAAAATTAAATATTTATTAATGACATATTTAGTTAAATTGTAGGCTAGTGGTGAGGATAAACCCATGATCACATACTTTTTACCATCATATTTTAATTCATATTTAATTATTTTTTTTATTTTTTTTTTTTGCAATTATTTAAAAGAAATCCTTCCACTAATTTTAATTATTTTGCTAACGAACTAGTAATTAAATGTAGAAATTATGACAATCCTCATGGGTTCGACAACCTTTGTTCTTAAATTATTTTTCACTTGTACACTGACCACGTATATTTGCGTGATTTCAAGCATGTCAAAGGGTCTCCCAAGAAATAGTAGAATTTCATTGTTTCCCATGTCAAGAATGACAAAATCTACTGGGAGGATAAATTTTGCCACCTTAACTAGGATGTTTCCCACCACACCCCATGGTTTCTTCACCGTACCATCTACCATTTGTAGACCATAGACGTAGCCTTTGGTTCTCCTATACCAAGTTTTCTAAACATAGCTAGAGGAATGAGGTTTACACTGCTCTTATATCACAAAATGCATTCTTGAAATGTAAATCCCTAACTGTGCATAGGATGATGAAGCTGCCAGGATTTTTTTGATTGAGAGGTAGTGGACTTTCAATAACTGTGTAACACTCTTCAATCATTGGCAGTTTTTTGTGTTTCTCCAGCTTGTTCTTCTTAGCAAGCATTTCATTTAGAAACTTCATGTAAGAAAGTGTTTTCTCTATAAGTGAAAACATTAATATTCAACTCCTTGAACACATCCAGATTTTTAGACAGTTGTGTATACAAATTGTGTTTAACAAGCTATTGAGAAAAAAGAATAATTGAAGTATAGGTTTCACCTTTTTTTTTTCTTGACTCCCTAATCACTTCTTCCTTCGCCAAAACAAATTTCTTAGTCTCCACTTCTATATCTTCATTGTCCTTATCCATCTTAAGTTTCTCCAAATCATCCTCCATCAAAGGTCCACTTGTTGTAATTGCATTGCATTTTTCCTTAATAGGTCTTTTGGGATTTACTTGATATGGTCCATGCCATCTTAATGAATATTATTTTGACCTATCATTTGTTAGTTTTTATGTATTTATTTTATGTTTTATTTGGTATTACTTTATTTTGGAAGGTATTTTTGTGTTTTGTAGGTCTAAGTAAGTTTGAAATGAATTGTAGACTTAAGTGGTCAAAGAGAGTAAAAATAGAGTAAAAATAGCTTAAGGATGTAAGTCTTACATTGATTACCATTCACTATGTAAGGGGGGAACAAACAAGAGCTAAAGAACGTAAGCCTTACATCGAAAATCAACAATTATGTAAAGGACATTTACAAGGCATGTACAACAAATTCTGCAGTGGCAGGAAAATATATGTGTCGCGGTGGTTTACTCTGGAGTTTTTACTATAAGAACCAAAAATCAACTTGCGCTGTGGCACACAATTTCTTGAGTTTGTGTACTAGACCAGAAAACCACCTCGCACTGCGTCAAAAGAAATTGTGTGCTGCACCCGTGCCCTCAAAAACCACTTAAACTCCAGATTTTCATACACTTTTTCTCACTTCTAACCTAACCTATAAATACAATTTTTGAAATCCTTCCCCATACTAGCATGAACAGTACCAAAATTTCATCTTCTCCACATTTTAGAGAGAGAAATACCTCAATTAATGCTCCTCCATTGAAGCTCTATCAAGAATCTTAAGAGAGGTGATCATCAAACTTCAAGAAGATTATTTCAAGAGTGGAAGTATGGTATCGTTATTATTTCTAATTTCTTTTCTCTCTAGAATTCATTAGATGTCTTTTGTAATAGAAATTCTTGAATTGGAGTTTGTTATGAGAGGCTAAACATATTTGTGTGAAATTTTAGTGATGTTACCATGAATGAATGATTATTTATGTGATTTATTTTGATTAAAGTAATTTATTTCTTGTTCATTGTTCTTCATATCTTTATTCATGGATATTCTTAATCAAATTAGTTTATGAGCATTAAAAATATATTGGAATTGGACATTAGAAACATCATCTTTGTTTGATTGAGCACCCTTAAACAAGAATCTAATTTAAGTGCATTGACTTATCTTAAATTAGGTGATTAAATTATTTTCCTAAAGTTTATGCTAATTAACTAATTAACGGTCTGAATCAAAGAATTTAACTAGTTGATTAAGGAAAAATCTCCATTGATATAGGATTTTTCTAGGTTTAGTTGAAAAAATCAATAAATCTTACTTTGTATGCCTAATTGTGAAAATCACATAAATTATTCTACGCATGAATGGTTAGTTAGAAAATTTTTCACACTCTTTCATCATATCGTTTCGGCAAATATTCACTCGTTTATTTTACTTGTTTTAGGGATTTAAAATTTTAGCAACCGTTCTCACAATCAACCTTTATTAGAATGTTTAGGATTTAATCTTTATTTGTAACCAATTTAGAAAAAAATTTAACATTTTAAAACCACCACAAATTCCTTGAGAGACGATCTTAGAAGTATACTTGTCACTTATTACAAGTGACTCGTACACTTGCGAGCTTTTTACAAAGGGTTCCCACATGCCTTAATTCCATGAGATCCATTGTAAAAGTCACATACCATGAATGGGATTTACACTGTATTTACTCCTATCATGCCTCCATCCAACTTCTTTGTTTGAGCTTGCATGGTTGCTTGCATGGTTGCTGTGATTTCTACATCCACCACTTCAACTACCTTTTTAGGATTCAACTTGTCCACTGGCTATTTATAGTTGTTTGATGCCATCTCATCCAATAGTGCATATGCCTCATTTTCAGTTTGTTCATTAAAGCACCCCTATTGTTGCATCTATAATTGTTCTTGGCTATCCCATTAATTCATTATAAAAGGTTTGAACCTGAAGCCAAGCGGGCAGACCATGATGTGGGCACCTCATAAGTAATTCCTTGAAGCCTTCCAGAGTTTCACACAATGATTCTTCATCAAGTTGTTGAAAGGATGTGGTGTCATTTCTAGACTTTGCCGTCTTTGATGACAGGAAAACATAGACAAAAATTTTAGAGGTAACTTATCCCTTGTTGCGATTGATCCTGTTTGAAGTTTTGTAATCAAGCCTTAGCCTTATCCTTATCCCTCAATGAGAAAGGAAAAAGATGAAGGTGTATTGCATCGTCCGATGCACCATTCATCTAAAAGATGACGCAGATTTTCAAGAATAAAGCAAGATGTAGAATGGGATCATCACTAACCAACCCTCCAAATTAGTTTTCTTGCACCGTTTGAATGACTCCCAATTTAAGCTCAAGGTTTTTAGCATTGATCTCTGGTCTAGCGATTGGTAATTGGATTTCATTTACTTCAAGAACTACAAAATCCCTTAAAAGATTGGGAGGAACCAAAGCTTGTTGATCCCTGTGTTTTGCCATAATCTTAGATTGTTGTGCCAATTGTTCCATTCTTAAGAGACATACAATTCTTTTAATTTTAGGATCTAAAGGAACTAAACTTTCACCTGTCAACTTGAGTATATAACAAGAATATTAAACAAAAGTTAAAACCTCCAAAATAGTAATACCAATACCAAGTGTGATATCCATTACAAGTTATATATGTCCCCAGCAATGACAACAAAAAATTGTTCATGCTAAATCTGCAAGTTCACAAGACGCGTACAAGTATTTAAAGTATGGATATCAAATCCACAAGGAAAAGTATAATTTATAACTAAGTATCAATATAACTATTGGGACCACTATTTGGACAACAAAAGATAATAAACTAAAATTAAACAACTAATTACTAGCACTTCAATAAACACAAAATGCAGTAAAGATACATATATATATATATATATATATATATATATATATATATATATTATTCTTTAATCTCCTAAGCATGTAAATCACTAAATTTCTCCCCAAGCATTTAGCAATAAGTTATATGATCAATTGACCCTAAACTAAGCATGCATTAATCTCTCAAGTAAACTGCACACAATATAATAACCTAACTAAATTACACTCTCATGCTAATTAAATTAAATTATTACTCATGAAGAACCTCAATTATGGATCACATATATACGAATTGGACCTCTCGGCCTAGAAACTATGAATGTTATTTTATCAAGACAAATAAATAAATACTTATCTCAAAGCTACCTATATGCCTCTATAGATTAATTGGTGATCAAGCAATTAATTAACAATTAGAATTAGATCAAATAATATAACATGAATTTGCAATCACAACAGGAGAGTAGAATAGATCAACACATGTTAGAAAATTGGATTCATAAGACCCCTAGATTAATTAAAAATTAGCTACATATGATCATAAAATTCAAAATTACAATTGAAGAAGACATTAAAAATACCTAGAAGAAAGAAGAAGAAGAGAATAACAAACTCAATCTCTAGATGAATATTAACCTATCCTATACTCCTCACATTGATATTCAAATTGTTCCTTAGATTTTTTCTCCTATACTCCTCACATTGATATTAACCTATCCTATACTCCTCACATTGATATTCAAATTGAAGAAGACATTTTTTCTCTTGAAGGTTAAATAATACTAAGAACTAATTCTATGATATGAAAATTATGCACATTCCCCACTATATTAAGTTTAGTACTCTACATGCATATTTATAAGCACCAAACAGTTTAAGAAAATATAAGATTTTAACACAAATGGAATTCTTGAAAATTTGCTATAGGATTTGCACAAAACAGGCATAGGCCACAGCCCAACTATTCCATTGCTGCTGCGCACAATGAAAATTAGCACACATGTTGTAACCCAAGAGGTCTCCATCGCGACTTCTATAACTTCATGCCATAGCCCACTTAGTTCTTCAAGGATTTCCAAATTTGATCTACAAGAGTTAGGTTGTAGTGCACATAACTTTGGGTCAGGGAATGCATACTTGTGTGTTATTTTTCTCGCTGACCCTCCATTTCATGTTTTGATTTCATGATTGTGACACTTAACACTAGAAAATACCTAAAATACATCAAAGTATACCTCATTATTCCAAAAATGACAATCGTTCTATAATTAGATAAAATGTGCACTAATAGATTCTAAAACCTTCATTTAAGTCTTGATAATCAGAGATTAATTGTGCTTTTCAAGCATGCATCAAATATTGGTTGGAAAAATGGCTAACCCTATTGCAAAGGTGACAAGGAGTGACTTTAAGAAACAGTATGAGGAGGAGAGGAGGTAGAAAGAGCGTTAACATTAACTATAGGTAGAGGCAACAGACCCTCACTAGAGCAATGAGAAGAAGCAGCATGAGGTGAGAAGTTTACCTTGTCAGGACAGCTAGGCGGAGGTAAAACATGAGACTAACCTTTAAACTAAACATGAGAGTAACAATTGATGTGCAAATTATAGTACTCGTAAGTATACGAATCACTTGTAGCAAGCGATAAGTAAACCTTCGAAGTCGATCGCTCAAGGAATTGCGGTGATTCTAAATAACCTTTTCCTGACTTTTCTAGAGTTCTAAAGCAAGTAAAACATTAACTAATTAGACTCCTAAAACTAATAAAACTCTAAATAACTAAAAATTATAAATGAAATTGGACACGATAATAAGATCAATGGTAGCAAACGAACGAAAGAAAACAATATTTCAAATCTAAACTAACTCAAAAAGGTAATAAATATTCATGGAGGATATATGGACGTTTATTTTGGTTGGCTATGCATACATCGAGATATTATGATGAATTAATATGAATGTTCTAATAAATGAAGATTACCGGCTTTCCTTTTATTTATGAAAATTCTTACGATCGGATAATTTTCTTTGTTGATTAACTAAACAATATCCTACAATGGGGTATATTAAATAACAAACAAATTATGCACAAGGAAAAATATGCCCATCATATCAATGTCATGGCTAGGTCATTAATTTGAAGCTTTAATTAAGTTTTTCAAAATATAGTTAAGGTGACATTCCTAAAACCAAACTCTAACATTTTTCAATCTAATCATGAATCTCAAATTGGCAATAAAAGTTCACAATTAAACATCTAAACATACTCTTAATCAAAAGACAATTTTCATATATTTTTAAGCAATAAAAATATTCACCATAAAAAATATAGCAAACATGGCAACACAAACTCTAAACATCCATAATAAATTTAGCCAATCATGTTTGAATTAATATTTATATACAAATATAATTCAACATACATTCCAAAGAAGTAAGAAGAAAAGAACAAGATTCTATAACAACAAGAACCCTAGATCTAAATAACACAAATGGATTGGATGACGTTTCCTTCCCCAAAAGCTTGATCTTCGATCTTCAATGGCTTCTTGTTTCCTTAGAATTGGTTCTCTTGCCTCTTTGAATGTGGAAAAGCTCCAAAAACCTGAATAAATCTCGTAATAATTCGTAAATTGAGTTCTTCGTAAATTGGAGATCTAATGGGATATTTATAGATGTAAGGGCTACATAAAATTTGGGCTCCTAAAAACATACACGCGCCGCGGTACAACATTTATCCCGCAACGACACAGTACTAAATCTAATCCTCTAATAAAACCCGAGACAGCCACTCTGTGGCACATATTGTTCACTGCCGCGACACGCTTTGTTTGTTGTGCCTTCACATGTACCCCTTGCTATGTAAGGCTTACATAATTTGATACTTGTTGCTCTTAGGTTGAATTCGAGTGACACAAGTGTTCCGTCTTAGCGTGTTTGCATTGTTTAACTCTTTTGAAGTTAAAAACACCTAAAATACACTAAAATATACCCATGATTTCGAATTAATAGATTTATGTAAATAATTAAATATAAGAATTAAAAATCAAATCTATTTGTCACAATTAAGCATAATAAATCACCGAATATTAATGCTTTTTAAGCACTCATCACAACCCCCAACCAGTTTATTGCTAGTGTCTAGCAACTAAAGCAATTTAAAACTAAAAATAAATAAATAAAATAAACTATACTAAAAGAAAAATAAATAAAATAAACTATACTAACCTAAATCACTTTCTTAGATTGTCACGATTGTATTTAACATATGCAACAAGCCGTTAAACCTCTAGGTAGCCCTAGTGGACGAGTCATAGTCTCGTGAAGGTTTATAGTGATGATACCACAAAAATCATAAGACTCTTAAAACAATTAATAACTCTAGGCATGCTCAAATCAATCCATGTATATGTTTCAAAAATTATTAAGGACAAAAGATATACGAAATTGTTGAAAACTACTAAAGTTAAAAAACAATCTAAATATCAAATCTATTTTCGTAATTGCCTGTTACTTACACTATCGGATTGTGTCATGCATTATATTTATAGATTACATTTTAAATCTCAAGATAGTGCAAAAAAAATATGATCAAGAATTGCACTCACAACTTCATAGACTTACTTTTCAAATCCATCTCTACTAATATAGAAACCAAAATTACCTCGAATCAATAGAAATTTATTAAGCTTGTAACGTTGGGTTAAGGTGTGGGGTTACGAAAAAAATGGGAAAACTATTCTCAAAATGATAAGCATACTTAACATTTTTAGAATAACTCTTTTAACAATTTAGGTTTTTAATACCTCAAAAACTTACTCAACTCTTTTTTTTTATACCCAAATGTTCTCATATTTCTCCCTATTTTTATAAGCTCCATATTTTCCATCAATCTTTGCTTGATTTTCTTTCTTTCTTTCTTTCTTTGTCTTGCTTCTTGTTATCATATATATCCTCTCTCTTTTTTTAGCAAGACATATATAATTTCCTCCATTTCAAATGCTCATAAAAACCAAGTATATATGGGTGGAACAATGTATATATGTGTATTCAATAATATTATAATTAAGCTCAAAAGGGTTACTATGGATGAAACAGTACAAGAAGGCTTAAAAGGTTCAAACGGTCCAAGGATGTCCTAAATCACTTTCCAAATAATATGTAGTTTTATTATTTCTCTTTAATAGATTCTCAAGGAAGTTTTAGAGTGTGTTGAGACTTGAAATAATATTATTAATATGCATACATTGCATAAACCAAAAGTAGTGATACTAACACAACAAACTACCACATATACCACAAAAACCTCAAACTAGATGAATCTAACATTTTTTATGTCTTTTAACTTAGGTAAAAATTAATTTCTTTCACATGTCACTGTTATTACAATCATAATAATATTCTAGACTTCTGAATTGATTCAAGTAGACTCAACAATATCCTATTAAAATTCAAATGAAAGACCTACAAAAAGTTAAAAATTGGTCCTAATTCATGCTCATGGAAATATTTTTCCCACCCCCAACCTAATTCCTACATTATCTCAATGTCTCAAAGAAAAACAAAAGAAGTTAAGTAAAAGAGTGAAAAAATTACCCCCCTTTTTTGTATGTCATTGTGTGCATTACTATTACGCTTTGTTTCACCATTCCTTGCCCTTCTCATCATGTAACATTTAGTTCGTAAAGCATTATGAATGAAACTTCTAAATTTATGCATCACAATTCAATGCCAAATTAAAAATTAACTAAAAGCAAATTAAATCAAAAACCACTAAACAAAGTTAATCGTTTCAGTTCATAACTAAACCAGCATAAAATAGAAAGAAATAAAAGAAAAACTTAAAATAAGAAATAAAAAGAAAATTAAAACTAGACAAAATTAAAAAAAAATTATTAATTAATTAATTAAAGAAAGGATAAAATAAAAAAGGGAGGCTTAATCCTCCATATCATCATGTTGGTCTTCTTCTTCTTCGGGTTGGTGTTCTGGTGGTACGTACACGAAGTCATGACCTTGGTAGTCCGGAACTATACCGAATTGATTGAGGTCCATTCCACCCTATGTTATTTGGAAGCTCATCATCTTGTGGAGTAAAGATTGATATTCATGAGAATATTTTATCTGTTCACTCAACCAAGCCTATTGTTGACATTGGTACCCTTGCATTTTATTTATTTTCTCTTCCAAGTTTCCTATCCTGTCATTGATGGTAGCATTTTTGGAAGACGTTCCAGTACCCTTTTTACTACCTTGTCCCTCTTTGTTTCCACTAGTTAGGTGTCTCATGTAAGAGAAAGTTAAAGTTTCTACTAGTTGCAAAAGTACCTTGCCCTTGTCATGTTGTACTCCACGTTTAGCACAAAGGGCATTGATCAACTGTGGAAAGAAATAACTAAGGTTGTGGTGCTTAGCTAAGTATATAACCCTCTGTTGGATTATCATCCCAACATCAATCGATCTTTCGGTTTCTATTGCGTATTGAAAAACTGCCCTTTCTCTATCAACAGAACTATAATGCCAGGTTGGCATCAATCTTGAGCACATGAAGTATTTCCAAATACGGGAACGGGGTCAAAGATATTTTGCTTGGAAAGTGTTTACCATGTCTCCCCGTAATTCCCACTCCGCATAACCATCGGTGAGGGTGTTTATGATTTCCTCATAATTCACTTCTTTTAAGTTTCATACCCACTATCATGTATATCCCTCAACCTGTAGTAAGCATTAATAATCGACCTATTAAAGGAGACTTCAACTCCCCTCATCCAAACCTTTCTATCCTGAGCTTCAGGGACATTCGTGTAGAATTTTCAAACTAAAGAACTAACACCCGCTATCGGTGCTTGTACAAATTTCCTCTAACTTAATACTTCAACTTTATCAAAATTCCCATATAACCCACTTGTCCAAAATTTAAACCTCTCTCTATAACAAATCCTTTGTTTCTTTTGGCGGCACCTTCATACTTCTCTTGTGCCTCTCTACAAACGAAGAGGCATCAAAATTTCTTTCCTCTACCATTTTTCCCTTTCCTTTAGACCGACTCCCCTCTCCAGCTTTTCTTTTTGGAGCCATGAAATGTGCTACTATTTTTTTTGTTCCAAAAATACTCACAAGATAATCAACAACTCAACTTCCCAAAAATTCCCTCTTCTCCAACTTAAACACTTAATTCCAAAAAATTTCAGACAAATTCACAATTTTTAGATAATAAACACTAATTTGAGTTAAGAATGTGAAGAAATTTACTTTTTGTGAGTTAGATTGAATCCTTGAAGAAAAATTCCCAAATTTTGAAACCCTAACCTTTTGGGGAAGAAGATGTATTTTTTTTTCTTAATTTCTTGAGCAAATATGTGAAGATGAAGAAGGGATCACTAGATAGGAAGGTTAGATTGAAAAAAAATAGTGAAAAAAATGGTGTTTTTGGGGAAAAAATGAGAGAAAATGAGAGAAAAATGGAGAGAAAGTGAGTGAGCGTTTGTGAGAAAATGAAAGAAAGTGAGGGAAAATGTTTTTGAATTGAGTGGGTGTGTCACGATCACCCTTTTCTGGCAAAAACTTCAACGCGTATCGTGGCACAAAATTTTCCCTACCACAACCCAAATCAATTTTAGCATTCCACTAGCCAAATCCGAGACACTCACCCCGCAGCACAAATTAATTTTTCAAAATACCAGCCAAACTCGAGAGGCTCACGCTACGGCAAAAATACCTAACTTTTTTTTTTTATTTTTAGAATAGAAACAGGATGGATAATGTATTCACCCCCAACCTAGATTGGGCGATGTCTTCATTGCCATGAAAAATTTAAAACAAAATTAAAGCAAAAAATAAAATAAAAGAAAGAAAAAAAACAACCAAACAAACAAAAATTGATAAATAAAATACCGAATGGGTGCCTCCCATTAAGGGCTTAGTTTTACGTCTTAGCAAGACGTGGCCGCTATTGTGTGACTAAGAATCTTGGAGACGTATGGTTTCTATGATTTTCATGTTGTTATCTCCTTTCAAGTACAACTTAGCACGATGTCAGTTCATTTTAAACAGTTCTTGTGTTTTAGGATTTAGCAACTCCACTACTTTATGTGGAAATACATTGGCAATGGTATACGCTCCACTTCACCTAGAATGTAGTTTTCTTGGAAACAAATGCAAACGTGAATTATATAAAAGGACTTTCATTCTAGGAACTAAAGACTTATTGATGAGTCCTTCATCGTGATAGTGCTTAGTATACTCATTGTAGATCTTGACATTCTCGTAAGCCTCATCCCTAATTTCTTCAAGTTAATTTAATTGGAGTAGTCGTTTCTCCCTAGCTTTTGTCATGTCCATGTTGAGCTCTTTAATTGCCCAATAAGCTCTATACTCTAGCTCAACGGGTAAGTGACATGCTTTTCCAAAAATTAACCGGTAGGGGCTCATACCAATGGGTGTCTTGTAAGCTGTGCGATATGCCCACAAAGCATCTTCAACTTTACTGTCCAATTTTCCTTGAGGGGCACACTGTGCATTCCAAAATTTCCTTAATTTGTCAATTGCTCACTTCCACTTGACCCGAAGTTTGGGGATGATATAGGGTAGCCACTCTATGTGAGATGTTAATTTTTTCAATCATAGAGGGACCATCATATGTTGGAACATACTTGAATAACTCATGATTGTACTCACTCACATAATAGAGCATTCAGACATAACAAGATAACATGATAAACCCACTTAGGCACCGTACCTAAGTGAAAACATCTACGATTTCTTAAGGCAATCACTTAGAAGCAAGCAATTCACTAAAAAGCAAATCAACAGTATATAACCTAAAATATGTGCTAATACATCTAACAATTAGAGCCATGCTCAACTAAGCCTAAGTTGCCCTCGTCTGCTATCGCCATAGTAGCTACGATCTACAAGCAGAATCTGGCTCTCCTTTGGAGCCTCACCACCACATGATGTAGTACAAATACAACAAGGTAACGGAAACTCCCATGCATATGTACCTACTAAGTCTAAGGGTTTTAATTCATTTATTAAACAACCCAACCAAAAATGCAATTTAAATTAAATCATTTTCCTTGTATCAACAATATGAAACTCTCAATATCATGAATCAATAATACGAAACAACGCTCCACGTATTACTAATCTGGAAGTTAGAAAATAATTTTACTCATTGAAAATTAGGTTTTCAAATTGACAGTGTCTCTCCAGTGTTTTCTAATTCTTGACAAAATTTCAGAATTGTGGGGAATTTATACAAAAACCTTGGAGCTTCCAATGAGCTCGCCAATACCTTGCCAACCCCTCACTGCATATGAGGCAAGCCATCACAAACCCTTTGGTGAGGCTAATAGTTGTTATCCTCGTTGACCCCTTCTCCGTTGGCTTGTTGATACCTAGTTGATACAATAGTGAGAGTCTAGCTAGCACTCAAAGAGTACCAAAAAAAAAAGACAGTTTAATTTCCAAAAAAAAAAAAAGGCTCAAGTTAATTTTCCACAAATACCTAATAAGTGAAAAAAAAAATGCATGTAAACAACATAACTTAGCATGAAAACTACATGCTCTCAACCAACCCGTAGTGTGTGCATCATGAAACCATACGAAGTGTCAAGTTCTGTGTGAGTCTGTGCAAGACTGAATCATCAGTATAGTACCTTATATAGAGGAAGACAAAACATTAAGTAAAAATATAGACTCCGTATTTTGTACACATCATAAAGGACTTTCAAAACTTACAAAACTGATGCAAGAAAACTTTTCATTAGCTTTTGAAATAGCTGTAATCAATGCCATTAAGACTACTACAATAACTCTTCAATAGTTACAAGGAAGTTTAATAGTTATTTTTCTTCTAGGAAGGAAAACAAATGAAATTTGTGTCCGAAGAATGTTCGGGCATTCCATTTAAGTTCCAAATTTTTGGACTGAACATCCGAGAATTTGCACAACCCATGTGCATGATAAACACAATTTTTATCTATATTTTGTTACGTTTTTAAAGCATTTATTTTAGTTTTATTTTATTATTTTATCCAAAATAAATATATTTTGATCATTTTTAAGTTTATAATTACTTTGGGAAGAATTTACAATTTTTCTTGAATTTTATGGATTTTTTATGAATTTAATTAGACAGGTGGATGTATAAAGAAAGAAATGTGGATCTGTGAGTAAAGCCCAGTCAAAGTCTATGCCACGTAACTCATCCACGTCAGCGAACACTCAGCGTTGATCAGCCAATAAAAGAACGCCACGTGGAAGAAATTCATTAATGGCTTGACTGACACGCGTGCGTTGATCCAGCGAATAACAGAACGCCACGTGGAAGAAATCTCATAATGTCTTGACTGAACGCGTGCGTTGATCAGCGAATAACAGAACCCACGTGGAAGAATCTCATAATGCTTGACTGACACGCGTGCGTTGATCAGCAATAAAGAACGCCACGTGGAATAGCACTCACATCTGTCCCTCACGCTGATTCGGTACTGACATGCGTGTACTGACTCACCAATGATGAGCTGACACGTGTCATCTCTGTCTGAATCTTATCATTTCCTGATGTAAATAGGGGCATCCGGGACAGTTTTAAGACACAATTCACACCATTTTCACTCATTATTGCAGAGAGAATTTTCTCCTCAGTTTTATGTTTTAGATTTTCTTAGTTAAATTTTAGTTTTCTCTTCTTATGATTTTATTTTTAGTATCTGTTATATTTTATAATCTGTATACTGTTATATTATTTAATTGCAGTATAATTTTACGATATTTTAGAGTAAGAAATATTATTTTCCTGTATAATCATTTTTTCTCTATAACTTGGAATATTAAATTACTGTATTTGTTAACGCCTTTAATAATTAAACTTTACGATAGTAAACTTCAATTATGTTGGCTATAATTTTTATATGGATAATTTTAGTTATGCTACCATGATTATTTTGGATTAATTATTATAGAAAAGTTTGATATTATTTCATGTTCATTTCTTCTTAATAGCTTTAATTATTAATAGGAGATGGACCAAATCACTATTTTAGTTGAAGTAAAATCTTTGAATTATGTTGTTAGAAACATCATCTGCATCTAATTGTGCCATCTTGAACATGAATTTAAATTGATTGCATTGATTTGATTAGTTAAATGGTTATAATTATTTCCTTGAGCTAATTCCAATTATTAATTAACGGTCCGGATCAAAGAAGTTAATTAGTTTGATTGTAGTGAAAATGCCATTAATTTGGGATTTTCTAGCTTAGTGGAAAAATCAATAATATCAATTATAAATACGTATTAAATTTAATCAAAAATATGATTGTAGCATACTAAAAATTTCCATTATTTCTTTTACTTTTTAATTAAAAATAAACATATTTCTACGTGTATCTTCATATTCTTTTCTCATTTACTTTTAGTTAATTTACTTGTTTGATTACTCAGTCACTTAATCATCATCCTTTTACAAAAGCATTTTTAATTATTTTATGTTTTGTTATTTTTGGAAAATAATTAAAGAATTTAGAAACCACCGCAATTCCTTGAGAGACGATCTTGGGAGTATACTTATCGCTTATTACAAGTGATTCGTGCACTTGCGAGCTTTTTATAAAATACAAAATTTGAACATCAAGTTTTTGTGCATCAGTGCACACATATAGAGAGAGTCTTCTTGGTAGACTAGCATACCACTCTTAGGAAAGAAAATGTTATATAAAGCCTTTAATGTGTTGTTAGTTTTTCAACGTGTGATAAACACAAAACAACCATTTTCACTTCTAATGAATGATCTTTGATACTTAATTTTTATTCCTAATATATTTTAAATTGTAAAAATATTTTAATCTTCTAGAGAACCCAAATTAATCACAACTATATGCTTATACTAAGTGCTTTGAGATGTTTGAAATTTAATGATAGACTCCATTTTAATACACTAAACAACTATGAATTCATTAAGGTAAACAAATAAATTTTAAAAAGAGACTTCTACATCATTTTTTTAAAACCGTTTAAATTAAATTACAGCAATTTAAACTCGTTTAATATTGAACGTTTAATATTACACGTTCAATACTATAAGAATGATAATTTTATTATTATAAATTTTAGGAGTTTTATTTTTGTTAATTTTCCTTTAAATTTTCAATTCTCACGTAAGAGTATACATTTAAATAAGGTTAAAGTACCACCAATTGGATGCTTATTTGTTTTGAAGTTAAAGAGGAAAAAAGAAAAGTAGAAACATCATGAAAGGTGGACTATCAACAGCCTTATTAAGCCTTAATATTTTAGGGAGTCAAATAAAGAATATGCTTCAAATTTTTAGTTCTAATAGAAAATTATGCATTTATATAAGTTTAAAGTCACACCCAATTGGGCAGTTATTGTTTGGAAGTTAAATAAGAAAAAGTAAAATTGAAAGATTATGAAAGGTGGACAACCATGCAGTAAAAAAAAAAGAACATGCTTCGAATTTTCATTTATTGTAGAAAATTATGCATTTATATGAGTTTAAAGTCATATCCAATTGGGTGCTTATAATTTATAAATTAAATGAGAAAGAAAGGAAATAGAAAGGTCATGAAAGGTGGGCTAACCAACTACATTGTTATTTTAGGCAGTCATATACATAACATGCTTCAAACAAAAAATGACTCTCCACGGAACTATTATATCTGCTCATCAGTCTGGCCTGGTTTGCGACCTCACTATTTAACCCTATTGGAAGAGTCCAGGTGGTTAGTTGCAAGGAACTCTACAGTTAAGTTTTGGACAGATAATTGGTTAGGAACTCCACTAATAGATAGGGTAGATAATCCTCCAATAGACCCCCCAATACATTCACTAGTGGGGGACTACATCCGTGAAGATTGCTGGATTTTGCCGCAATCTTTCAAAGTCTCCTATCCAGATATTGCCTCAGAAATTCAATCAACAGTTATTGGCTTTGGTTTGGATATCAGAGTTTGGACACACTCAATCAAGGGAGATGTTACAACCAGTGAAGCTTATGATTCACTCCGTGTGGTTGGAGAACGGAAGATTTGGGGTAAGAACATATGGGCTCATTATATACCGCCCTCACGATCTATCTTGCTATGGCGTGCTATTCAGAATAAACTTCCAACAGATTGTCAATTAAAAAGGAGGGGACAATCGCTTCCTTCCCGTTGCTCATTATGTGGTTCCAAGGAAGAAACTCTGTCACATCTCTTTTTAAGTTGTCATTTTGCAGGTGTGCTTTGGGACTTCATATGCTTCTTTTTTGGAAAACGACCAAGTACAGACTCTTCGATCCTAAATCTATGGAAAACCGCAATGGCAATGGAATTTGGATCACAGCTCGCCAACTTATGGAAAGCAGGAATTGTTTCAGTCATTTGGGTGATTTGGACTGCTAGAAATGAGTATCGTTTTAACAATAAGAGGACGACAGTGAGATCGGCTTTTGCCACAGTATGACGTTTTATCCGCGAGGCGAGTCTTTCAAAAAGTGGTTGCATGCAGAACACTGTGGATGATTTACAGGTACTTAGGCGGCTTCGAATATCAGGCATCCCAAGAAGGGCCCCAAATATTATAGAGGTTAATTGGAAGGTTCCACCATCGGGATGGATAAAGGTCAATACAGATGGTGCTACATTTGGAGCTCCAAGATTATCTGGTTGTGCGGGTGTTTTTAGAACTTCAAGATCATTTGTTAAGGGTTGTTTCTGTATTCCGCTTGGAATATCATATGCTTATGAAGTAGAACTAGCGGCAGCAATTTATGCGGTGAAGTATGCATATACATTTCAGTGGAGGCGTCTCTGGTTGGAATCAGACTCACTATATGTTGTTTCTCTTTTTCAGACCCGGTCTTCTTCGGTTCCTTGGAGGTGGCATTCTGCTTGGACGGATTGCTTAGACAAAATTACTCATATGGAGTTTTACTGTTCACATATTTATAGGGAAGGTAATGCTGCAGCTGATAGCTTAGCTTCTAGGGCTCCTAGTTTATGTACAGCGACTTGGTGGTGGAATGTTCCACATTTCGCGAGCTCTTTTATTTATTCTGATGCTAACAACAAACCTAATTACAGGTTTTGTTGAGAATTTTTATTTGCATGTGTAATTTTCTCAATATTTAATAATATTAGTGGTTGATTGGTTTAATGAAGAAGGTGCTAAGGAGGTGCCAACCTAGTTGGGATGTCCCAGTGCACCCATTGAAAACAATTAGCCACAACCTTTTATTTAAAAAAAAATGCTTCAAATTTTCAATTATCGTAGAAAATTATGGATTTATACAGATTTAAAGTGACAGCCAATTGGGAGTTTGGCTAAATTATACAAAAAAAAAATTAAAATTAAAATTGTAATATTAATTTTTCATTTTTAAAAGGGTATTTTTGTCTTTCCATATTTAAATTGCTTTATTAACTTTTTTTTTTTACCAATTATCTTCTTTTAATTATTTAAAGTATTTAGGATATGTCTTAAGCTATTTATAATAAGATTTGTTTTTTGCTTTTGTGTTTCTTATATTAATTTTTTTTTTACAAACTATTTTCTTTTAAATGTACTTTAAATTATTTCGAGAATGGCTAAAGCTATTTATATCAAGATCTTTTTTTTGTTGTTGATATTTTTGTGTGTTTCTTATATATCTAAAACTATTGTGATTTTTTTGTGATAAACAAACAGGGTTTGGTATCTTTTTAGTACTCAAGTTTTATAAAAATACCTCAAATTAACCATATTTTAAAGTAGTTTCAGTTTAATATTCATGTTTTTCAAATTATTTCAATTTAGTCATTTTTAGAATTTATGGTAGATTTTTTACCATTCATTAAATTGGACAGGGGTATATTCATCATTTTATCCTCATGCACTGTTTTCTAGTCCTTTGCAACTTTGCATGTTAGCTATCAAGTTAAAATATGACTCAGCAAAAAAAAATGATTATTCAAATGGAATTACTTTCAAATTTTATCTGCAAAAACTCAAAATTTGTAAATAACGACCGACTTTTTCTCAATCAAAAAAAAATTTTATGACGAAAAGAAAATTATTTTTTTTATAGCTCAAATGGAAGAGAGCTCTCTTTGGATGCAAAAAGGTATGAGATTTTTAAAATGCAAAAGGTATAGAGTTTTTATAATATTTCTGTAGAAATACTGTCTAAAAAAAATCATTCCATGAGTTTTTACAATATTTTTGTAGAAATACTGTTCAATTCTAAATCTTAGAAATCCTTTTGTCCAGTAAAAATGACATAAATAAACCCTTAAATCGTTAATTGAGGCAGGAAGGTTAAAAATGTCAAATATAACCCTGCCCTCTGCCCTTTACTGTTCAAAATTCAAAAATGGAACCATTTTAAAAACATGGGTACTAAATTGGAACCATTTAAAAAATATGGATATTAAACTAGAACCACTTGAAAACATAGTCAATTTACTTTTGATAAAACTTGAGTACTAAAAAGGTACCAAGTCCAAACAAACATATATCTCATTAACTTCTTGACCATAAATATGTACAAATATCAATTAGAGTAGTATTTTAAATCACATGAATACTAATTTTTAAAATTTAAAATCTAAAATGAATTGTGTTACTTCACAAGATATAAGCTCCAAAGTAACTTGCTTGAATTATATATATAGAAGAAAAAAAAAAGAATCTTAATCTAAATAACTTCTTAACATAACTAAAAGAAGATTACTATAGTATAAAAAAAGTTAATTAAAAAAATTTAAAATACAAAAAGACAAAAATATCCTTTTAAAAATGATAAATCAATATTAATATTTTAAAATTTATAATTAAATAAAAAAAACTTGTATAATTTAGCCCCAAAAAAAAGTATCAATGATTGAAATTCAGTATCTAAAAAATTTTGTTTTAAAATTAAGATTATTTGAAATACAAGATAAAAAATGGATACTCAATGCTTGTCTTTAACCAATTGCGGTAATATTTTAGGCAATCATCTAAAGAATATGCTTCGAATTTTCTTAGAAAATTTTGGATTTATATAAGGTTCAATGCTAATTGGATGCCCCCGTTCATCAGTAGAACGTATATCCAACTCACTGTGAACTTCAGCCCCTCAAAGACTTCCATAGGTAATAACATGCAGCTATGGTTCAGTTGTAAAACCCCATCCCTTCCGACAAGTTTCTCGAAGTTTTATTTTCAAAAACTTAATCAATATTCTCAGTTAGTGGTTTCCTCTACTCTCCAAGGTCACTTCAACAGCTCCAACATTCTCTCAGACAATGAGGTTTGCTAACAACACAACCCAACTCTTTTATATTAAATTGTTGGGATTTTAAAATTTTAAAATTTAAAACAATAAAAATAGCATCCATTAACATTAAACAAAGTATAATTATTGAAGTTTAACATTGAACTGATCTAATTAATCAAGTTTAATATGAACAACATCTAATTAGATAACATTCGAGGTAAAACTTTTGGCTAACGATTTCATTTGTAGTAAAAATATAAGAGTAAAATTTAAGAGTGTAGTTTAAGTTATAAGAATGTTATAAATGTTATTTTCCTTTAATTTTTTATTTTTATACTATTAAAAATATATGTTAATTTTTAATTTGCTTGAAGTGCGTCAATGTTACTATAGTCTTTACTACATGTGATTTAGTTACAAAATTTTTAATTAAAATATTTTAATTCCTTAATTTTGAAAATAAGATACATTTTAGTTGAAAAATATTTAAAATAATAGAATTAGTTAACTAAAGTGCATCTTTTATACCAAAAATATAAAATAAAGCATACATTTTTCAAGTTAAATATGAGACTAAAATAATTTTTATAGTTTGACCTCAACCTAACCGTCATCGCGCTTCTCTTTAACTTATGAGAAATTATTCATTACTTTTAAAGTAAGTGATGACGTAGTATTCTCCAACGGGTTTGATACTCTACAAGTTTCTTATTTTTATAAAAAATATATTTTAGTTTATTTTCTTTAAGTAATATACCCTAAATCACCTTGCTTTTTAAAATATACATTTAAGTTCAATTTCTCAAAAAAAAAAAAAAAAATCAATTTCATAGCACATAATTTTTATGTGATTTTTTAAAGTGTAATTTTGGGATTTCAATTTTTTTAAAAAAGAAATTATTTTTGATTAATATATATATAGATTTTTTTTTTTTAAATTTAGTCAATTTTGTTATTTAATTTTATTCTGTCTCATAATTTAATTTTTTTTTTAATTTTTTTGTAAAAAAATTAAATTTTCCAAATTATCCCATTAAAAAATTACACAACAATTATGTGCTAAGAAATTAATTTTTTTTTAGAAAATAAATTTAAATGTACCTTTTAAAATGTTAAAAGATTCAAATATACTACTTGAAAGAAAAAGGGACTAAAATGTATCTTTCTTAAAGGTGAGAAATTTGTGAAGTATCGAACCCTACCCTAAATCAATGAAATGCTAGTAGAACAATTTTGTTGAAAAATGTTACAATCTACACTTGATAAAAAAAAAAGTAATTAATAATATACTATAAAAACAATAAATAACACCTCTTAACTTATATAATCTTTCCTAGATTTTAATTTTTGAATTATTGATTTTATTACTTTATGTAATTTTTTCCTTTTCAATGTTTAGTGGAACTCAGAGTTTATTAAGATTTCTCCCGAGGTTTCTGAAGCAATCTTGAAACGGCGTGCAGTTGTCGCCCTTGAATCCACCATCATTACCCATGGTAATTAAAAGGCTTTTATAGCTTTGCCGCTGCTTAAAATTGCAAGAAAAATTATCAAAAATAGCACTCTTAAAATATATAATAATAAAATTAATATTTTAATAATATTAAACGTTTAATATTTAATTTAAACGTAAAATATTGAACGTTAAATATTAAACAAGTCTAAATTATCGACGTTCAATTTTAATTGGATAGATGTTCAAAGAAAATGACATATTAGTTATTTTTTTAATTGTGAAAATATAAATTTGAACACAAGGGATGCTAATTTTACTATTAAAAATTTTGAGGGGTGTTAGTTTTATTATTCTCCTAAATTGCAAATATGTTCCATCCAGCTGTAATTCAAAATCATATATAATTACTCATAAACTCGTTCCTATACCAAATATATTTACAAGCTATGCATGTATGTAAGCTTATTGATTAATTGATTTTATTGTAATTTAATTGGATTGATGTTTAAAGAAAAATAATAGAATAATCATTTTATAATAGTAAAACTATATAATTTAAAAAATTGTTATTTTTGTTATTTTTTCGGAAAAAAAAATCATTTGTGGGTCTAAGTACTTGTTTTATATTTGTTAAAAAAAATTGTTTATTTTTTTTTCTTCATTAAAAAGTATATTTAACAATAAATTAAAAGAAAAGAGGTAAGATTCGAATAAAAATAGCTAATGGCTATGGGGATGGTCTTGTTGGGTGTTGTTAATGACTTAATTCAATAATGGATAAGCTCAGAGTTAAGTGCATAATGATAATAGCTAGTAGTTTAATTGGGAAAAGGGTCATGTACATTAGTGATTAGAAAGGTGTACATTAGTCATTATTGACAATGGTCATAGAAATTTCTTCATTTTTTTAAAAGACCATACAAGTTAAAAAGTCACAAAAAAAGACCACATAGGCTATTTTATAGGAGCAAAATGATCATTGTAAAAATAACTGCTAAACAAAAACTAAAATAGTTGTCAAACCCCCAAGCTGTTTATCTCACTAATATTGACATTCCTATTTCACATCATCGATAACTATAGCCTCCACAACTAACGATTGTTCAAGCTTAAGTATTCCTATCATTTTTCTCCTCTGGAGTCATAAAAAAACCAAAAAAATTCAAAATTAATTGGAAAAGATGGATGATTCTCGCATAGTCAGGTGCCAGGAATACTTAGTCTTAACTAATTAGCAGCTAAAGAGGTTACACTTTTCGACGATGTAAAATAGGAATGTTGGTATTGGCAATCAGCGAGATGAATAATTTAAATTTTTTTGGTTTTTGAGATGGCCGACAACTAATAGTGGAAGTGTTGATGGCAGATATTAGACATCGGAGGAATTTTAGTTCTGACGATAGGGACATTGTTAGGGATGGTGACTAGAGATGGCACAAATAGATGATGCTTGTTTTAACTTTTTTTTTTTTTTTTAATTTTAGCAGTTATTTTTTATATTGACCATTTTGCTCCAATAAAAAAAACATGTGATCATTTTTGTGACCTTTTGACTCATATGGCCTATGACCTTTTTCAAAAACAACTTTTGTGACACTTTTCAATAGTAGAAGCACCATAAATACACATTTTTAATAACAAATACATCTATACCACCCCTTATCTGTTTTGACTAGACCTGCATAGCAAATTTTTAAAAATTAAAATATAGACAAATTAGAACATGGGCTGAAGATCTTAAACTAAGCTTTTTAATAGATGGTCAAGGTTGATGGGATGATATAAATGGTTGACAGGTAAGAAACAGAGCTGTGCGACGGCAAAAAAATATAAATGTGATAATTTTTAATTGAAGTAAAAGAGAAGTGATGAAAACTTTGCGACCGAATATCTAATAAAAACTTAATTACAACAAGAAGCTAAAATTTACCCTTTGATCTTGTGTCCAGGAATGCCCTTTCCAAAAAATCCTAGTATGGCCAAAGGAAGTTGAGGAAATTGTGAGGAAGAATGGAGCTGTCCCAGCTACCATTGCAATTTTAGATGGAAAAGTTTGCGTAGGTACGTAAGATATGCAAGCTTATGCAAATTTTGCGTAGGTACGTAACAATTTCAAAATTGAATTTAATTCTGAGAATACCTACCAAATACCAATGTTGTTTAACTCATGAAAACCAACAAATATGGATTGTTTTGTTTTAAAATGCCAAAAACTAATCATATATAATATTTTCAACTCATATATAATATTAATTTCACTCTATTTAATTTATATATTTTTCATTATTCATCCCTTATTTTTTGGATAATACAAAGTCATAACATATATTTTATCATATTTATATTTTTTCTTTATACTTGTAAGTGTATTTATATAAGTAAAATAACTATAAGTAGCTTACGTATAATAAATTTTAATAAATAATGAATTTGGGGACGGGGCTTGTAAGCCTTGTTTGCTGGTTTAAGTGATAATAATAATAATAATAATCTCAAAATTGATGTTAAAAGCTCTGTATAAAATTCTATTTACTAATCAAAAGTTGTATTCATGCGGTAAAATTGAATAAGAACTTCCAAACAAACTAGGATCCACTGGAGTATCTCCTCTTACATAATCAAACAAATTATCAAGGCTTAAGAATCGAATTGGTCTATAGAATCTATTGGAGTATCTCCTCCTATTAATTTCACAACTATAAAATTAGACAATTTACTAATTTTCAAAAAAGATAACACACGTTAAGGACTAATACTTACCAAAATAACGGTTCCATAATTTTTGCATAAATTTTCATAAGCCTAAAAGTAATAATTACTAATTATCCAAAGCCATCGAAATTAAACAATTTAACAAAGACATAAATATTACACAAGTGTTAAGATTAATAAGCAAAATAACTCATGGGTATTGATAATAAAGTTCTGAGGAGATCAAATTCATATTTGTTAGGACAAAGTTAACTATATTTTTATACATTTATCATTTTTTTAGAATTGTTGGCTTTAAACACTATATAAGTTAAATACTTACGATTAAACAATTTAAGAATTCATATAGCATGTTTTTATTCCAATGGCATTTTTTCTCAAACTAGCAAAAACTTAACCAAAAATTCTTATCTTCATACATATAAACATCAAAATTTTCTTGCTACTTAAATTCAATAAAATTAGATTTTACAAGATCTCCAATGACCCACTGGAGTTTCGGCAACATTCGCTGACAACCCACCAAAGTTTCGACAATT
>JARDWI010000080.1:0-26046 GCA_029378325.1 Elaeagnus macrophylla
CGTATGTAACTTACATATTTTAATAAAATTTGCAATTTTTTATTAAAGTAGTTGATTGAAAGACATTTTATCAATAAAAATAATCAATTAAAACATAAAAAACTAATTGAAAATTTTTCATATAAAATAAGTAGCAAAATTAAAGTTTATCCTAAGATACACCAAGGTCATTAATTATCTGTCCTTTATCTATATTCAAATCTTAAGTTGGACAAATGTTCATTTAGTATTAATTATATAAGAAATTTTTAATTTATTACTTTAATATTATTTTCTTTAATTAAATACTTGAATAGTTGAAATATTTTTTAATCAACTATTATGATAAAAAAATTTGTCAATTTAATTGAAATTAAAAGTTTAAGTCGCATGCAATACACAAAAAGTTATAGTTTAATTATCTTATTCGAGACACGTCCTTATAATTTCATATGCCACCTAAGTGATTTATATATTTTGATCAAATTATCCAATTGGGCTAAAGTAGTTAACTGTTTAAGACTTAAGCTAGAAACCTTATATAAATGAAGTAAGCTTAAAGCTTAATTAAAGAACCTAACTATTGCCTATTTCATTATTGAACTACGCTGCTTAAAAGCCTATTCACTAAACTTATTAAGGCTTTTCAATTGAACATATTCACTAAACTTATTAAGGCTTTTATTTAACAACATTTAATGAATTAACAATATTTAATAAGGGTAATCAATTAAAAAAATAATAATTTTGAAATTTTTTATATGACATAATGAAGGAATTTAGGTTTCAACCTTTAAAGAATCAAGAAACAAAATAAGAGAGAGAGAGAGTAGAGAGACTAGCAAAACTGTTATCAGAAATTTTAATACTATTCATCATCATCTTCACGTGGGTTTACAAGGCTTGATTTATAGCTTTATTGTTATCAGCTCTCTCACTAACAGAATGGGACCACCACTCTAACTAACTATACACAACATTAATCAGGTGTAACTACTACACAATACCAAACATATTCCCTCACTTCTCTCACTAGAACAAATAATTGTTTAGTCTAAAAACACTAGACTACAAACTGGTGGAATGTCATTCTCATATATACTAACATCTTCCCTCAAGCTCAAGTCTCTATGCAAGACAGTGAGCTTGGTTCTAAGATCAGAGAAACGGGCTGAGTTCATCAACTTTGTCATTATATCTGTTGGTTGATCCTGAGTTGAGATATACTCAATACAAATTTCTCCATTCAATACTTTTTCTCTAATAAAATGAAAATCTATCTCAACATGTTTAGTTCTAGAGTGAAGAACTGGGTGTTTAGCCAAAGCTCCAGCTCCTTGAGTATCGCAGAACAAGATTGGTGCACTAGGTAGCTGTATATTCAATTCATGTAGTAATTTCTTGAGCCACAAAATTTCTGAAACAGTTAAAGCCAAGGACCTGAATTCTGTTTCTGTGGATGATCTCGACACCACCCTATGCTTACCAGAACTCCAAGAAATTAAAGAATTTCCCAGAAAGATACACCAGTCTCCAGTACTTCTTCTGTCCTCCACACATGAAGCCCAATCAGCATCTGCATATGCCATCATAGATAAAACTTCTGTCTTCTGCAACATGATTCCATGTCCAATGGTTCCTTTCAAATATTTCAATAACCTCTTAACTGCAAGCCAATGAAAATCCGTGAGACATTGTAAAAACTGACAAAGCTTATTAACTGAAAAAGCTATGTCTGGTCTAGTGAGTGTGCAATATTGAAGTGCTCCTACAATCGATCTATAAGGTCCTGCATCAGCTAGTGGCTGACCATCAAATTTAGAAAGACTCTTCCCTGTAGCAAGAGGAGTAGAAGCTGATTTGGCATCAGTCAATTGCACTTTGTCTAGTAACTGAGCAATATATTTCTGTTGACTCAAATGGAAACTGCCAGCTCTCCTTGTAACTTCAATGCCTAGAAAATAGTTTAGTTCCCCCAAATCTTTTAGTGCAAACACATCATTCAGCTTGATTATCACTTGTTGTACATAATCATCATCAGATCCAATAACCAAAATGTCATCCACATAGATAAGAATCACCACAGTGTACACTCCATCATCATAAATCATCATAGACGTGTCTGTTTGTGAGCTCTTAAAACCCCATGAATTTAAACAGGTGCTCAGTTTGTTGTACCAGGCTCTAGGAGCCTGTTTCAGGCCATACAAAGCCTTCTTGAGTCTACAAACATATCTTGGACACTCTTGATTCACAAACCCCTCGGGTTGATACATGTACACTTCTTCTTCCAGCTCTCCATTTAGGAAAGTATTGTTTACATCAAGTTGCCTCACCTTCCAAGATTTAGACAGTGCCATTGTAAGTACTACACGTATAGTAGTGGGCTTTACTACAGGACTAAAGGTCTCATTATAATCTATGCCTTCAGTTTGTAGAAAACCTTTAGCCACTAACCTGCTTTTGTATCTCTTCAATGTTCTATCAGGTTTAAGCTTTACTGCAAACACCCATTTGTTACTTATTATCTTCCCATGTTGAGGAGGTGGAACCAATTCTCATGTTTCATTTCTCATTAGAGCTTCAAACTCCTTCCTCATTACTTCTATCCATTCAGAGTGTTTCTATGTTTCTTTCACAGTAGAAGGAATAGGGAGAATGAAATTAACATTTAAAGCCTTTGGTTTATAAATCCCAGTATTAGCCCGTGTCTACATAGTATGAGTATTATCAGAAGAAGGTGGTTTGTGTATTTGAGAGGATGGTAGTTCAGTAGAGGAAGATAACTGATGGGGTGAAGACAAAGGAGGAAATGAAATAGTAAGGTTAATACCATCAGGATTAAAACTGTTGGATGGGAATTAGAAGAAGGATAACAAAGAGACTGACCATTGTCAAGTGATGGAGAAGAAGAAGAAGTATGATGTTCTGATACAAGGTCAATAGGTTTAGAGGAAGGAAGAGAAGAGCAAGACAAATCAGGAGACACATTTTGGTTTGAAGAAGGAGAAGTGGAAGAATGAGTTTAGGAAGTAGGTAATGTTTGTGATAAAGAAGAGGAAGATCTGACAGGTACTAAAGCAGACACACGATGTAAAGGTCTCTCAGTAGAGAGTTGAGTGGGCATAGGATACTTATTTGGGGTAGAGTGATTCAAAACATTGTAGATAGTCTTGGTCTGATCATGTAATTGAGGTAACTACACAAAGTGTACAGGTGATGGAGACTTGTCACAATCTTGGGAAGCCAAATTCTGAGTTTTTGCAGATATACCAGAAACCAAGTAGGGAAATTCACCCTCGTCAAAAACAACATGAGGAGAAACATACATTCTCTTTGTAACTGGATCCAAACAGTTATAACCTTTCTGATGCTCTGGATAACTCAAGAACACACAGGGAATCGATCTAACATCCAACTTGGGACTGGAATAGGGTCTTGTGTATGGATAACATAAACAACCAAACACCTTTAGAGAATTGTACTCAGGTTTGTGATGATATAACAACTCAAATGGAGATTTGTTAGCAAGCGTTTTAGAAGGCAATCTATTAATTAAATAGACTACAGTTCTAAAACTATAAATCCAGAACTCCAAAGGCAGACCAGCCTTAATTAGCATTGACAAACCAGTCTCTACCACATGCCTATTCTTGCGTTCTACAACTCCATTCTGAGAAGGAGTGTATGGACATGTTATTCTCCTTTTATACCCCCTTGAAACAAGTGTGTTTCCAATGTCTTAAACTCGGTTCCACCATCACTTTAAAGTTGCTTAATCCTCTTATTAAACTGCCTTTCTACTAAAGCCTCAAAATGCAAGAAGATTTGAGCTACCTGATTCTTGTTATGTAATAAAAAACAGCCATTCATATCTAGTATGATCATCCACAAATAGAATAAAATATCGAACTCCATTATCAGCAATAACTGGGGAAGGTCCCCATACATCGACATGTACAATGTCAAAAGCTTCACTAGAACGTTCATGTACATGAGAGAAGGGTAATCTATGAGATTTTCCTAGTTTACATGCTCCACACATATCTATTGTATCTAAATGAGAACAAGATTTATCTATTTCAAGCGACACTTGTTTTAATACAGAAAAATGGGGATGCCCCAGCCTATCATGCCATATTGAACTACTGAGTGTAGCCTTATTACACTGAATAGAAGTAACTGAATGATTAGTAAGCAAATGACTAGGTATTGTATTACTGAAATTGGAACTACATACAGTCGACCAAGACTCCAGATTTAGTACTGAGCAATCCTTGAGAACTTTCGTCAGGAAACTTGTAGAGACCATTATTCACTCCTCCTGTTAATAGCACTTGCCCTTGACTCAGATCCTTTACAGAAAAGGAATTAGGAAAAAATTCTATTGAGACATGATTATCTATGCACATTTGTCTTACTGAAATTAAATTCTTTGCAAGTTGAGGCACATGCAGTAAATGATTAAGCTTAAAGATCAAATTACCACAACCAATATGTCCTTGTCCTATATGAGAGATAGAAGCTGAATTACCATTACCTAATAAGACAGCTTCATGTCCTGAGTATGGAGCAGCCTGTGCTAGATTAGTGCTGTCTGATGTGAGATGATGACTAGCACCTGAGTCCATGTACCAATTTGGATCATGATGTACTACAGGTGTTGCTACTTCAGCATTATAAGCTTGAGACAACTAGTGTTGACATGAAGAATTCATATGAGTAGAATCAGGTAATCGAGTGTCATAGCTCTGAGAAGGCATATGAGAACCACCAGAACCAAAAGAATAAAGTGAATCATTATTTGCAATTGGCATTGGTGAAGCTAGCATGGATGCCATTTGAGGATTCAAAGGTAGTAGAGGTGAATTTTGGAGTTGTGGAACTGGTGTATTGTTAACAAATGACAGATGAGCATGTGGCCTTGAGAAAGATACATTCTGAGGTACAGAAGATCTGAAAGGTACATTAGATCTAGGTAAGTGATTTGGCCACGGTTGAGTTGGTTGTGTAGATTGAGTGATTGAATATTGAGGTTGTGAATAATGAGAATATTGATTGTTTGGATCAGTAAAAGTTGAGGATTGTGCATATGTGAATCTACACCTCTGAGCACTATGACCAATTTTCTTACATATTTGACCGGTTCCTTTATATTGACCTTGATAACTCTAATTTATTAGAGTATTATTAGCTCTTATTCATAAATACTTGTTTGTTAATTTGGGAATATCCACACATTATAATCATTTATACACTATTTGTGGATTTTGTGATTTAAATGAATTCTTTGATAATAAATTCAAAATAATTATGAAATGTGTCAAAAAGAATTATATTTTGATGTGCACTCATTATATTTTCATTGCCCTTGTAGGAAATAAAGAAAACAACAAAGAAAATGCAAGAAATCAAAGCTGCAGCATTGCTGCAGCAAAAACACCAGGAAAAACTGCAGAAATCTGGGCAGCAGTTAGAGGCTGATTTGGGCTGATTTGGAATTTCAACAAAAGGACAATTTTGGGCCTTCATTAACTCACCTTTTTAGGGATAATATTGGAAATTAACACACCCAAAATTGTCCCCAATTAAACCTAATATAAAAGAACAAAAACAGGGGCTGATTTGAGAGCATTCTGCGGCAGAAAAGAAAAACACAGATCAGGCCATATTCTGAGCAGCAGGAGGCGCAACAAAGGGAAGAAAACATACGTGAAATCTGAGCAAAAAATAGAGAACGAATCAGCAGCAGCAAGGAGGAAAAACACAGCAGATAGCAACCCCAAATTCTGGACAGATTTGGTGCAAGAAAGGAGAGGCAAAACAGGGGATCAATTTGACTTTGGAAAGAGATCAATTGAAGCTTGATTTGCAAGGACTTTCATTGAAGAGAAAGCAAGAACGAGACAAAGGATCATAATCCAATTGGTTTAGGGTTGATTTAAGGGATTTATTTATTTATTTCATTATTTCTTTATTATTTGATTCTTCTAAATTCTCTAAACCATATGGATCTGATTTTGAGCATATATAATTTGATGTTTAATTTTATAAATATGCTTGGCTAAATTCTCATTCAGTTAGGGTTGTGGATATGCAAGTGTATGTAGACCTTATGCGTTAATTTCATAAAACTGTGCTTTGCTTGGTAAAGGATGCTAGTTATTCTACGCTTGATTAATTGATTCATTCTTATTGATTGCTTGATCAACAATTGATAGAATAATAGACTGAAATTGAATCTGGAAAGATTAATTTTAAGTTAGATAAAGATAGAATAGTGTGAAGAAATTGATATAGGAATATATAATTACCTCACATAACTCAAAAGAATTTGTGCATGAACGTTGTTCTTAGATTCAGTTTTGCATAGGAATATGCTTCATTGAGTCATAGAATATATAAACATTGCAGATTCGGAAGAATCCTTTGTGAATTTTTGAAATTCGAGTTACTGGTATACTTTGCTGCAGCATTGCTACAGCATCACTTTGCTACAGCATTGCTGTAGCAAAGCAGTTTGTCTACATCACTTGTCATATTCGCAATCCTAACTGATTTATCTATCTGTGATTTGTGATATTCTTCTTGTTGAATGTTGTTTCAATGTTTTCACTCTTGTCCTCTCGTATTATTTATTTTATTTTATTTAATTATTTATTTTTATAAACAAAAACACAAATATTGATTTTAATAGTTAATTTTTACGATATTTTCTAGTATTCCAATCTCCGTGGGAACGATTTTTCTTATCATTATATTACTTGTTTGCGACACGTGCACTTGCGTTAAATCATATACACTATTGTGAGCAACAAGTTTTTGGCGCCGTTGCCGGGGATTGGCAACGTTAGAAATTATTCGTAGAAATCGACTTTTGTTTTTATTTAATTTTTGTTATCTAATATCTCTTCTGTGTCTTTTGTATGAGCAGATTTCGTGACAAGGATATCCTACCCTTCGATCCTGAAATTGAACATACCTTCAGGCTAAGAAGAAGAGAACAACAAGGTTTCGCTCAGATTGAAGATATGGCACAAGCAGGGAACGGAAACAATGGCCATGAACAGAATTTAAACAATGCAATCAATGTGATACCTCCAATGGATGATAGGGACAGAGCTTTGAATGAATATGCATTGCCCATGCTAGAAGGGTTAAATCCAAGCATCACAAGACCAAACATTCAAGCAACTCACTTTGTGTTAAAACCGGTGATGTTTCAGATGCTACAAACAGTCGGGCAATTTAGTGGGTTACCTACAGAAGATCCTCATCTGCATCTCAGGTTATTTATTGAAGTCAGTGACTCATTCAAATGGATAGGGGTAACCGAGGAAGCTTTTAGGCTCAAATTATTTCCTTACTCCTTAAGAGATCGCGCTAGAGCATGGCTTAACTCCTTGCCACCTGACTCTATTGCAACTTGGAATGACTTAGCTGAGAAATTCTTGATGAAATACTTCCCACCAACAAAAATTGCTAAATTGAGGAATGATATCACCTCTTACCAACAATTGGATGGAGAATCTCTATATGAAGCTTGGGAAAGATTTAAAGAATTGTTAAGGAAATGTCCTCACCATGGTATACCTCATTGGATCCAAATGGAGACTTTCTACAATGGTCTCAATGCTCAAACGAGAACTATTGTTGATGCATCTGCTAATGGAGCTCTTTTAGCCAAGTCTTACAATGAAGCTTATGATCTACTTGAGAGGATGGCTAGCAATAATTATCAATGGCCAATGGACAGAGTTGCAGCTGCAAAAAGAGTGGCTGGTGTGCATGAGGTTAATGATGTTACAGCACTTACAGCTCAAGTGTCATCCTTGGTTAATCTGTTGAAGAACCAACATGTGTTAGCAAATGTGAATTCAATTCAAGATTCAGGAATTTCATGCGTCTATTGTTCGGGACCTCATGTATTTGATAATTGCCCTTCAAATCCTGAATCAATTTGTTTTGTGAGTGATGTAAACAGGAACCATAATCCGTACTCCAACACATATAACCCAGGGTGGAGGCAACACCCAAATTTCTCTTGGAACAATCAAAGTGGTGGTCAAGTTAACCATACCATGCCTAATCGACCTACATTCCCACCAGGATTTCAGCAACAGCCACAGAGAAATCAACCGAATGAACCATCCAGCTCGTTGGAATCTTTACTCAAAGAATACATGGCTAAGAATGATGCAATCCTTCAAAGTCAAGCTGCTTCAATGAGGAATCTAGAAAATCAAGTGGGACAGCTAGCTAATGAACTTAGGAACCGTCCACAAGGTGCACTTCCAAGTGATACCGAAACTCCAATGAAAGAAAGAAAGGAATTTTGCAAAGCCATTACTCTAAAGAGTGGAAAAGAATTAGATGGACCAAGTGGACAGAAAATAAATAAAAAGGGGAACATTTCAACCCAAGATAAGGAGGAAAAAGAGCAAGACAAATCTGAAGCAGTTCTGAAAAACTCAGAAAATTCTGGTACCCAAAATGCTACAGCATTGCTGCAGCAAAGTTCGCAGCAACACCGACCACCTCCTCCATTTCCTCAAAGGTTTCAAAAACAGCAACAAGACCTTCAATTCAGGAAATTTTTGGATGTTCTTAAGCAACTTCATATCAACATTCCATTGGTGGAAGCCTTGGAACAAATGCCAAATTATGTCAAATTCATGAAAGACATCCTGACCAAAAAGAGACGATTTGGCGAATTTGAGACAGTTGCCTTAACAAGTGAAAGTAGTGCTATGTTACAAAACAAACTTCCTCCTAAGCTCAAGGATCCTGGGAGTTTCACAATTCCATGCTCTATAGGTAATCAATATTTTGGCAAGGCTTTATGTGATTTGGGAGCAAGCATTAATTTGATGCCTTTGTCAATTTTTAAGAAGTTGGGGATTGGTGAAGCATGGCCTACTACAGTCTCTTTACAACTAGCAGATCGATCCATTGCTCATCCTGAAGGAAAAATTGAAGATGTCTTGGTGAAAGTGGACAAATTCATCTTCCCAGCAGATTTTATTGTACTTGACTATGAAGAAGACAGAGAAGTGCCTATTATTTTGGGAACATTTTTAGCTACAGGCCGAACTTTGATTGACGTTCAAAAGGGAGAATTAACTATGAGAGTTCAAGATGAACAAGTCACTTTCAACGTGTTTAAAACCATGGAATCACCCAATAATGTTGAAGAGTGCTCATCCATTTCAGTTGTGGATTCTCTGGTATCTAAAGAACCTGAAAAATGTGGCTATAATGATTCCCTACAAATTTTATCGCAATATGATTCAGATAATGAAGAGGAAGATGAGGAGAAATTACCTCGGTTGGAAACAGGGTCTAATACATACAAAACGGACAATAAAGTTCAATTCCTAGACTTTTTATCTCAGGATCTTCCTAAGTCTTCACTTGATGTGCCACCAGATTCAAATTCCTATCAAAAAAATAAAATTTTCCACAATTTGAAATTCTACTATTGGGATAGGCCATTCTTGTTCAAGCGATATACAAACCGAAAGATTGGAAGATGTATTCCCGAAGATGAGATGGTGAATATTTTGCAACAATGTCATTCTTATCGAGAAATTAAGAGGATCTTAAAGAACAATGTTGGTCTAAGTCAAAAATATTGGAAATGTTGGTCCAAGAAAAAATTTCAAGCTAATGGCCAACACATTAGACATTATTGGAGAGAAATTCTTGACGGGGAGCATACCTCCATTCCACTCCTAGACCCATGACTACAAGCAAAGTCGGGCTGTCGACTCTAACACAAGCGCTCATGGGAGGCAACCCATGTTTCTTCATTTTTCTTAGTTTTTTTTTTTAATTTTTTAGTTCATGATTTTTAATTCAATTTAATTGTGTGAGTTCTTTTACTTAGAAGTTTATTTTCTGCATTTTCAGGTCATCCCAGGGAGTGTGAACAAGAGAAAAGCAAAGCATACCAATGGAGAGGAAAATTTTATCACAGTGTAAAAAAAAATGGAAAATTTTGCTGCAGCAACGCTATAGCAAAATTCTACACTGTTCTTCTTTGAGCAAAATTTTACGTTGATTGGGCTTATTTTCAGTGCTTCAGTTTTGAGTTTCAATGGAGGTTTAAGTATGGGGGAGAAGAAAGCAGAGGAGAAGTACACCAGAACAAAAAATTATCATGATTCAAAAACTGGAAAATTTTGCTGCAGCTTTGCTGCAGCAAAGCTACGGCAAAGTTCTGTTTGTCTTCTTTCATCTCAGACCAGGCGTGTTGGGCATGGCTTCATAGTCAGTTTTGTGGATTGGGCTTCAATGGAAATTATGAAAATTTGAGCTTCAGTTTGGGCTCTAATGGAGGTTGGCCCACAACCCATTTTTGAAATAAAAAAAAAAAAAAAAACGAAAAATGTATTCGGGTCATCAGCCCATAAAGCCCATCCAATCCTCCTTACCTCTCACTCTCGCCTTCCATCTCCTTCGCCCCCCCTCTCCCGAGCGCTTCCCATGCACCATACCACTAACCTCGCCATTCCACACCATTCCTCCCACTCGGCGCCGCCCACTCCGTCCACCACTCGCAAACACCACAATCTAGAAGACCCAACCCCTCGTCAACATCCCGAACATCCCAGAATTTTCCTATCATTCGGCACCGCACCCCACTACCATCAACCTCCCTCACACACCCGAGCACCACCAATCGTTCAGGTGAATGGTTGCCTAGCCACCAGCCCCTCATCCAGGCGCTACCCATAAGACCCAACACTCCGCCCATTTCCACGCCTCACCGATACCAGCCATCCACTTCAAGCCGTCGTCGCTACTCACGCCTCCAAAATTTGGATTTCAAAATCAGTTTTCATGGTTGTTCGGGTTAGCAATTCGTGTTGTTCAGATCCTACCCACACCAATAACAACTGGGTGTTGCTATATTGGTTCATATTCACCAAATTGTTCATTCACGGAAGCAACACAGCAAGAACAGGGCAGTCTCGTTACTTTGTCATTTTTATTTTGTTTTCTTTCTGCTCTTTTTGCCTGCTGACTGATCTGTTTAGTTATGAGCACTGAGGACAGTGCTTGTTTTAAGTTTGGGGGGATGAATTTGCTGTTTACTATCTGATTTGTTTACTGTGTTTACTATCTGATTTATCTACCGTTGCACTCTGGCATTAATGGAATTCATGTGATTACTTTGTGCTTACTGTTCAATGTCTGTACTGTTGAGCTGTGAATTTGATGAAATTGATGTGATCACTGTGCTGAATGTTAATTTTATGATGTGCAATCTGCTGTGACGTTATGATGAATTGCAAAAATTTCATGTTGTCATCTTTGCTTTGAAAAAGAAACTAATTTGTCCATTTATTAGAAGAGAGATCTTATTTTATGAGAAAAATTTATTTGATTAAGTGTTAGTTAGAAATGTTGAAAACTCATTTTGTGATAGATACCCACAAATCATATGCACGGTCATCTTGTTTGTCTGTTTGATATAAACTTTGAATAAAGGTAGTTTATGGGAGAGTTTGAGCCTCTAGAATTGGTTTGGAGAATTTCTCAAAGCGAAATTCTAGAAAGTTCACAACTCAATGAAATGATTTAGGCCTTCCTTGGATTCGATTGTGCTTTTCATGCTAACCTTGGTTAAAAATACATTTCATTTGCATACCTAATTTGAGCCATGAATGATCAAAATTCTTTTTGTCAATACCCACATAAAAACTTAGCATTTCCTTATTTGCATATCCTTTGACCTTTACTTCACAAGTGCATCACTATATTTATGAATTGTTGTTAGAAAGGTTGAAGCTTCTTGAAAGAAAAAAAATTATGGTGTTGATGGTGGTTTTGATTATGATGAAATCACCATTGTTTGGTTATATTGAGATTGATCCTTCATTCAAAAAAAAAAAAAAAAAAAAAAAAAAAGATCTGGAAACAACTTTGCTGCAGCATTGCTGCAGCAAAAACAGATTCACTCCAAAAAAAAAAAAAACAAAAAAAAAAAATGAATGAAGAGAAGTTGTAAATAAAGAGTTCAAAAGTATTCTTGAATAGTGTTTGTGCTTGTGGGGTATGATACCTAAATATGACTTTCACCTTACCTTTACCTTAGCCTTACATTTCAAGCTTATTTAAGTCCTTTTGATCTTTGATTAGTGAACATCTACATTAGTGGAGAGGGATTTAAAAGACCAACATATGGAGGCATGATTTTAAGCTTAAGGAACATAAATTACCTAAGTTTGGGGGGAAATATCAAATAACAAATTATGAGACATCACACACACACATGGGGAATGAGTTTGAGACATTGAAACTAACATTTGAGAAAAATCAATTTGGACCATGAATTTGAGATCTCTTCTTTCTAATGTTGAAACAAGTCTAGTTTATTTATTAGTTGACAACTATGTTCTTAACATGAGTTGAAACCTTTGTTTTCAATGGCCACTTGCAAATCATCATATAAATTATTGCTTGAGGACAAGCAAGATGCTAAGTTTGGGGGAGTTGATAACTCTAATTTATTAGAGTATTATTAGCTCTTATTCATAAATACTTGTTTGTTAATTTGGGAATATCCACACATTATAATCATTTATACACTATTTGTGGATTTTGTGATTTAAATGAATTCTTTGATAATAAATTCAAAATAATTATGAAATGTGTCAAAAAGAATTATATTTTGATGTGCACTCATTATATTTTCATTGCCCTTGTAGGAAATAAAGAAAACAACAAAGAAAATGCAAGAAATCAAAGCTGCAGCATTGCTGCAGCAAAAACACCAGGAAAAACTGCAGAAATCTGGGCAGCAGTTAGAGGCTGATTTGGGCTGATTTGGAATTTCAACAAAAGGACAATTTTGGGCCTTCATTAACTCACCTTTTTAGGGATAATATTGGAAATTAACACACCCAAAATTGTCCCCAATTAAACCTAATATAAAAGAACAAAAACAGGGGCTGATTTGAGAGCATTCTGTGGCAGAAAAGAAAAACACAGATCAGGCCATATTCTGAGCAGTAGGAGGCGCAACAAAGGGAAGAAAACATACGTGAAATCTAAGCAGAAAATAGAGAACGAATCAGCAGCAGCAAGGAGGAAAAACACAGCAGATAGCAACCCCAAATTCTGGACAGATTTGGTGCAAGGAAGGAGAGGCAAAACAGGGGATCAATTTGACTTTGGAAAGAGATCAATTGAAGCTTGATTTGCAAGGACTTTCATTGAAGAGAAAGCAAGAACGAGACAAAGGATCATAATCCAATTGGTTTAGGGTTGATTTAAGGGATTTATTTATTTATTTCATTATTTCTTTATTATTTGATTCTTCTAAATTCTCTAAACCATATGGATCTGATTTTGAGCATATATAATTTGATGTTTAATTTTATAAATATGTTTGGCTAAATTCTCATTCAGTTAGGGTTGTGGATATGCAAGTGTATGTAGACCTTATGCGTTAATTTCATAAAACTGTGCTTTGCTTGGTAAAGGATGCTAGTTATTCTACGCTTGATTAATTGATTCATTCTTATTGATTGCTTGATTAACAATTGATAGGATAATAGACTGAAATTGAATCTGGAAAGATTAATTTTAAGTTAGATAAAGCTAGAATAGTGTGAAGAAATTGATATAGGAATATATAATTACCTCACATAACTCAAAAGAATTTGTGCATGAACGTTGTTCTTAGATTCAGTTTTGCATAGGAATATGCTTCATTGAGTCATAGAATATATAAACATTGCAGATTCGGAAGAATCCTTTGTGAATTTTTGAAATTCGAGTTACTGGTATACTTTGCTGCAGCATTGCTACAGCATCACTTTGCTACAGCATTGCTGTAGCAAAGCAGTTTGTCTACATCACTTGTCATATTCGCAATCCTAACTGATTTATCTATCTGTGATTTGTGATATTCTTCTTGTTGAACGTTGTTTCAGTGTTTTCGCTCTTGTCCTCTCGTATTATTTATTTTATTTTATTTAATTATTTATTTTTATAAACAAAAACACAAATATTGATTTTAATAGTTAATTTTTACGATATTTTCTAGTATTCCAATCTCCGTGGGAACGATTTTTCTTATCATTATATTACTTGTTTGCGACACGTGCACTTGCGTTAAATCATATACACTATTGTGAGCAACAGACCTCTTCCTCCATTATTGTAACTAAGAGAGTTATTACTCGGTTGTTGTGGAAACTGTGAAGAACTTGGAAAAACTGGCTGTGTAGGATAGGTATTGGACATAGGTGTAGAAAAATTATTACCACCTGCATAAGGAGCACCAGACTTTGGAATCTAAGACTGATATGAACTAGGTAAAGAAGTTTCAGGTTTATTATGTGCAAGATTTGCCTGTACCAATTGTATATCAACTGGATTCATTCGTATAACCTATCTTTCATAGGTTCTCATCATAGAAAATACTTCATCCAAGCTCGGCATCTTTTTCTTATTTGTTACCTTAGTTATCAGAGGAAGATAGTTAGTAGAATTAAGTCCTCCCATTAGATATATGATCTGCTCACGGAAAGAAACATTATCACCTGTTGCTGACATTAAATTAAACAGTTCTTTAGCCTTCTCAATATATTCATCCATTGATAGATTATCCTTCCTCATGGTTTGTAGCCTCCATCTAAGTTCCATGAGATTCGAGTTCGAGTTGTCTTGAAAATTCCTAGCCAAAGCTGACCAGTATTCATGTGCATTAGTATTTCCATACAAAAACTTGAGTTTAGTAGGAGACACAGAATTGTAGATCCAATTCATAACAATTTTTTCCTTGCGATCCCAAACCTCATACTCTGAATTATCTTGTAATACTTCACCATTTCTAGATTCATCAGACAAATTACTAATCATTTTCTTGATTTGCTTTGCAGGTATTGGCTCAGTACCTTCAAGAAAGCCTTGCAAACCATACACAACAGCAATATGTTTGATCTCTTCTTTCCATATCAGGAAATTCGAATCATCTAATTTCACTGAGAAGTTAGGATTGATAGGTATGCTTGCTAATGGACATGACAAAATAGCATATAATTTGCTTGACATTGATGATGATTCCTCACGAGCAGCAGTAGAAGTCGGTGATTGAGCCATAGTGGCTCTAATACCATGAAGGAATTTAGGTTTCAACCTTTGAAGAATCAAGAAACAAAATAAGAGAGAGAGAGAGTAGAGAGACTAGCAAAACTGTTATCAGAAATTTTAATACTATTCGTCATCATCTTCACGTGGATTTACAAGTCTTGATTTATAGCTTTACTGTTATCAGCTCTCTCACTAACAGAATGGGACCACCACTCTAACTAACTATACACAACATTAATCAGGTGTAACTACTACACAATACCAAACATATTCCCTCACTTCTCTCACTAGAACAAATAATTGTTTAGTCTAAAAACACTAGACTACAAACTGGTGGAATGTCATTCTCATATATACTAACACATAATAGCTAAATCAATGTTTTGCTTTTAAAGTTCTTGAACTTCATTAACCTGTGTGCATGAATTAAAAAATCTTTATACATCGCGATGCCTCTACCTAATAAATAGCAGGAAATATTTTTTTTAATACAAAAATATGGTAATCCACGATATTACAAAGAAGTGTTATATATATATATATATAGAACACTACTTTAATGTGTATAACATTTGAAAATTCACCACTCCATTAAATATATCTTCATAATAATAAATTGGTTTGTGATTCAACTTTGAAAAAATGAAACAAATTTTATACAAGTGTTTGTGGCAAACATATCAAAGAAAGTGATAATTCCATCATTTAGCATTCCAAAAGACTTATTTGGAATTGATTCACGCCTTAAGAAATTAAATTCACTAGTTGGTATTGGTTTGAGTGGTGTGCGTATGATAGGGATTTTTATTATAAATGGAGACCTCAATTTGAAGGTAACTCTTTTCTTTAAAATGTTGGAGAATTGCCAACAAATATGGTTCACATGGTATAACAAATCTACAAAAACAAATCCTTGAGGGTATTTTAAAGGACCAAGTGAATATAGGAAATGTTTATGATGGTGACGACATAATAAAAGCAAGGTTATGTCACAAAAATGTTATTTTTATAATTGATGATGCCCAAGAAATTGATCAAATAAAAAACCTAGGCCAACTTGGTTAAGGAAGTTATCAGTGTGATTATGGCATGTGTGGGAGGTCTTTCATTATAATGTTAAAATAAAATTCATAGCATCCACATACATGAGGAGGAAAAGAGAAAAGTGTCATATATGTCCCTTAGATTGGGTTTTTTGTGTTGTTTGGTCTTTTGGATTATAAGTGGTATTATTTATTTCTTTAGTTTTAGTAAAAGAAATTAATTAAAAATAAAACACATTATTTTGTCCTTAATTGACCCTTTTTCTAAAGCTAAAGAAATAAATGAACACCATTTATAATCTAAGAGACCAAATGATACAAATTACTAATTTAAAGTATTATGGTCCCGCTCACAAAACAAAAAATTTTATGTTTACTTGACCCAAAAAAAAAAGTTGCATATGTTCATATGGAAGATGTAGATCTAAGTCCTCAACTAAAACAATCAAAAGCGTAACCATGGAAGTCTGTCTCTCGATTCCAAAACACACGTACAACTAATGTCGAGTTACAACATTGAAGATTAGAACAATATAAATAAACAATAATGTCCACCACTGTGGCCTAATCTTCCATTCTCTCAAGTCTCAACAAACCAAAATGTGTAGTAAACCTTGTTAACGTTAAGAGATACACTATGCCAAATTCTTAAAACAAGGACGCCCAACCGCATGTTTTAAAAAAAGAGCCGTCCTTAAAAAATGTAATTTGGGTTTACCATGACGGCTGGAGCTTTTTTTATTTCATGATGGTCGTTTTGGAAAAAGTCGTCCTAAAAACTTAAAGCTAATTAAAAATAAAAATAAAAATTGAAAGAGTTAAACCCCTTTTTTCTCATAAACGAACTTCTCAAAAATTCTCTCTAACCCGAAACTCGTCGAAGCAAGCATAACCCTACTGTCCAAGTCCATGATCGTCTCTTCCTAATAGTTTGATCGAAAAAGTTCCTCACATCTCATTGTTCTTTGAAAGACAAAGGTGTAAAAACCCTAAATGACCGACCCATATTATTTCTAAAAATCTTCTAATCTTCATCCAAGATGTATTGTTATTGAGTGAAATTTCTAATTTTTTTCCCAATCTTTCTTCTATTATTGCTGTTATTTCTTCAATATTTCTTGATCGAAATTTTGTTTTGCATCAGATTCTACTTGCTCTTATCTAATGGGTGGTCTTGCCTAGACCTTATTTTGTCAATGCTATCATAGAATTCATATTTCTTCCTTCTCTGCTATGAATCTGCTTTCTTTCCCTCCCTTTTATAGAGATCTTATATTTCTTTTCTGTTTGTTTGTTTGATTAGGGGTATTGTACGTGGAGATAGCATTGAGGAAACTAATAGCAGAAGTTCGAGCCCTAAGCTCATTTTGTTCAGGTTCCCTTTTCCTTTTCTACTTTACATTTGTATTTAAAGGTTTACTAAAAATTACATTAACCATTTAAGGAAGTGTAATTTAGGAACTTGCCTTTGGTAAAGTTGACTCATGGTTATGAATTTGTTAGTTTCATTTTGTTGATTGGTAAATTATACATGGTTTTTTTTTTTTTTGTTCTGATTTAATTTTCATGAAATTACTTTGTATGGTTACATAGTTCAAGCTGAGACATATTTCGCCATTTTCGGAGGTTGGTGTTCTAGTATTGAAATAATTGAAGTTTTTCTTACCTGTTAATACTTTTATGATATGATGGTTACTTGATTTTCAACCTTGGTTTCATGATTTTTGTGCAGTGATGTGAACGACTTTTCACTTATTGAAACCATAATGTGGGTGGTAAGATAATTTTATCCCTTATTAGTTTGGTTCTCTTCCTTACATATGTTTTTGCTTTGCTTTCCTCCTGTTTAAATAACAAATTAGTGATCCAATAATTAATGATTAAGTTTAATTTTCCTAACCATGCAATTTATATCATTTATTTATTTTAGAAAATTAAGGTGATGAGAATTTTTAGATATCTTATGTTTGTTAATAAGCTTTCTTAATACTACGTAGTTTTCTTTCAATTTGTGCTTCTTAAATACCACTTGTTTACTGTTGTCTGTTTCATTTTCATTATCATTGGTATCTTGTTCTTGTGGTCAATGCCCATCCTTTTATCAAAGATTGAGATTACTAGAATAACACGAAGCTTCATAATTTCATTTCTTATGTTGTATCTTTGTCATATTTACTGACTCCCTTTATTTCCCAACACATTAGAATACACCTTAGCTTCTAGAAGTTTTCTTTTGTGAAGACCAAGATCGATGTAAGTATTATTATTATTATTCTTGATACTATAGTTTATTATCTCCCATCTTTTTAAATGTAATGGTGCTTTTAATTCATTATTGCTTTAAAGTTTATGAAGCTTAAATTGTTTCTCGAAGCTAGTTTTACTAAAAGATTAAATTGGTATTCTTGGCTTAATGATATTTGAACCATAAGTATAGTGACCCATTATTGAAATGGGTTATGTTTAAATTTCTTGTATAGTTATGAAAGGGGATGTTAATAATAATTAGCTCTCATGTAGTCATGTGTGAATTTATTTATGCAGATTTTTAATCAGTGTCTAGCAACAGTAACATGGAAGTAGTAGAAGTGTTGGAAGTGATCTTTTACTATCCATGAGTATAAGTATGAGTATCAATGATAGTCAGCAATGGCAATCAGGTTCAAATCTATTAGCGAATCCTGCAACATCATTAGGATTCCCACCATATTTAGCTGCAGAAAAATGGGTTCAAATATTATCTGTGACTTCTTTTTAATTTTAACCTGAATTAGCTCTTTTACTTGTAAACATCTAACCTCTCAATTTAAGTATGATTGAATTTGATGATGTTGTATTTTGTAGTATTATGTAGACCTCAATTCAGTTATGTAATTTTTATTCAAAGTAGTTTAGTGTTTTAATTGATTACTCTTAATATTTTATATGAGATACTATTAGAATTTTAATTATAAAAAAATTATATTTTCTTTTGCTAAAAATTTATTTTAGGACGGTCATAACAAAGACTCATCATAATAGAAACACATTAGTTATTATTATCTATCACTTTTATGACTGTCGTTCATCATTTTTTAAGATGGTCATGGTCAAATGGCCGTCAATGCAAATATTTTCCATGACGGTTCTATTTTTTTAGAATTTCAATGACGGTTGTTTTTCAAGTTTTATGATGGTTATGACTGTCATTAAAAACTCTTATCTTTATAATAACGGTTAATGACCATCCTTAAAACCCTTTTTTGACGTAGTGATAACAATTGACACTAATTAAGTGTTAATGTCAAATGTTATTAACACTTACCAAACCTATAAGTTATCGTCAGCACATGGTCTTTACTATTAGTACTCTCCTATACATTTGTATTTATATCTTGGCTCAATATCTAGTTAAGTCAAGAAAAAAGACAATAGATTTATTCTCAATTCATTGCTTTCTTTTTTTTTTTACTATGCATTTTATCAAAAAAAGACAATTCTTCAAACCCAAGTTCACACTCCAAATTCTCTCTCACACAAGCCTTTGAAAAAGAAGAAATTACTAATCCCATTCTTTCTACATGATTGAGGCACAATCCAAAACCAAGGACAGAAGAAGAGCTTACTTTCATGTTGGGGAGCCATGACACAGAAGGCTAGCAAGCAAGCTTGTTATTTTCGTTGAGTAACCCAGACATTAATAATTAATTAATTATATTCCTTGTCTTTGATGTCCATGACATTTAAAGTTGCTTCATAGCTCTTTTAGAGCCCATTTAGAATCGCTTTTCTTTTTGATTAAAAAGTGATTTTACATGGTTTAAAGTACTTTTAATGATGTTTAGCAATCTCCAAGAAAAATAGTTTCAAAATTTTTAAAAACATTATTTATACATATAGGAAAAGTAAGTAAACCTTACTTTTTAGAAAAGTAGTTTAGGATGTCTATTCTATGTTAATTACTAAAGTGACATCTTAAACTACTTCTAACAATTGTATGCCACATACTTTAATACTTTTCTTTAAAATACTTTTCATCAAATCACTTCATTTAAAATCAATTGTCTTAAAACTACTAAAAAAATAAATGTCTCATACGCCTATGTTATTTGAATATTTTGCTCACATAGCATATAAAATAGATACACAAGTCACTTAGTCTTTAAAATTGAGACTCTGTAGTCACATAACTTTAAAGTAATGGAACTAAAGTGTCATAATTTTAAAAACTGGGTTACTTACATGTCTCTTAAGTAGCTACATATTTTATCTAACCAAAATGCCATAAAATCAATGTTACTTGAATTATAGGTGGTCTCCCTGTCTAAAGCCCTCATATTAAAACCTGGTCTTTCCAAATGTACCATGGGCTCACAAATGCGAGGAAAGTTGATCTCAAAATCAAATGAAGCTCTATCATATGTGATTTTCACATATGTTGATGTGTTAAATTCAGTTAACAGAAGTTAGTTACAGAGTAATGAAGTTAGTTAGTAACCGAGTACAGTTTGTTTCAGTTTGTTTCTTCTTTGCACCTCACGTATTGTGTATGCTATATATATAGCTACTGTTTGTAACCATATTAATATCAAGATTTATAACATAATAGTTAATCACTGTTCATCGTCTTCTCCACTCGTCCTCTTTCTATTTCATGTTATCATGGTATCAGAGCCATAACTATGGCTAATCAAAACTCTTCCGCAGTGCATAATGAAGATGATACAAACACAGAGTCACTACCTGCATCACTCCACTCATCTGTTCCTCTTGTTTCTCCGTTTACATCTTCATCTTTAAACTTACTTCCAATGTATCCAATAAATCCTAATTTTTCAATCAAACTTGATGATTCAAATTATCTGATCTGGAAGGAGCAACTTACACATGTAATTACAGTGTATGGACTTCAAATGCTTATTCAAGAAGGATCGGTTATTCCTCCAAAGCAAATCAAGAAAATAGTTGCGTCTGAAGATGCATCAGGTACTTTGTGCAATTCTAATGTCTTTGTTGATAATACTGATTATTTCCTATGGGAAAGACAAGATAATGCCATCAAGAATTGGATTTATTCCTCTATTTCATCTAGTTATCTCAAATATTTGATTGGCAAAAGAACAGCTTTAGAATATTGGCGTGCTTTAGCTAAAGCATTCAATGATGATTCTCAATCTCGTTTGATTGATCTACGATGGCGTTTGCAATCTTTAAGAAAAGGTAATTTGACAATTGAGCAATACATTGGTGTAGCTAAAGATTTGATTGATCATCTTTTAGCTGCTGGTGATAATCTGAGTGATCGAGAGCACGTCATATATGTTCTTGGAGGTTTAGATTCCAATTATCAGTCACTTGTAACTAACATAACAGGCAAGAAACGAGTTCTTGGTCTTGATGAGGTCTTCACACGCATGAGAATGCATGAGAGACAGCGTGATCGTATGGATCTTCCTGATTCCCAACTTATACAAGCCAATTTCAGTAAGACTAATGCATACAAAAAGCAACAGGGATCAGGTTCTACTGCTTCATCTCATACTTTCAAACCAATAGTTTCTCAAGACAATACTAAAACTTTTAAGTTTGATAATATACAGTGTCAGATTTGCAAGAAGTTTGGACATACTGCTGCTAGATGTTATTTTCGTTATTCTCAATCAAAGAATAGTGCTCCAGTTAATAATTTTGTTAATAAATCACCTGCACCACAAGCTCATGTTGCTCAAACTCCATCTGTTGATCCTACAGATAATCTTGAAGCCTTTACTGTTTTTCCTCAATCGTCTCCAAACAATCATTTTGCTCCTCAGGCTTTGCTGACTACAACCAACAATACTAAGAATTTTACTCAGCCGTGGTTCCTTGACACTGGTGCAACGCATCATTTAACTTCTGATCAAAGTTTACTTAATTCTTCCAGCTCTTATTCAGGTAATGCCACTGTCTTGCTTGGAAATGGTACTACAATTCCTATTACACATTTAGGAAGTGCGTGTTTATCTTGCAGTTCTTATCCGTTACAACTTCACAGTTTACTTTGTGTTCCTCAGTTAAAAAAGAATTTGATTTCAGTCAAGAAACTTTGTGAGGACAATAATGTTTCTGTTGAATTCTTTCCTAATACTTTTTGTGTAAAGGATTTGAGTACACAGACTATACTTTTAGTGGGGGAAACTAAAGATGGACTCTACAAGGTATCAGATATGCCTCAAGCTGATCTAGCCACAGTTGCTTGCAATAAGAGTGTTCTCAGTGGTGATCTATGGCATGACAGGCTTGGCCATCCTCATTTTTCTGTTGTTAAACAAGTTGTTCAAAGTCTTAGTCCGTCTTCATGTACATCTTGTACGGTTAATTTTTGTAATTCTTGTCACATAGCTAAAGCTCATAGGCTGCCCATAACTCATGTACATCAACGCTCTAAGCATCCTTTTGACATAGTTCATGTTGACTTGTGGGGACCTTCCCCGGTCAATTCAGTCCAGGAAATGAAATATTTCTTGTTGTTTGTGGATGATTCAACTAGATTTCAGTGGATTTATGTTCTCAATAACAAGTCTCAAGCTGCCTCTGTTTTTCTGCACTTTGAAGCCTTAATTGAAAGACAATTCAGAACAAAAATTAAAGTATTACAAAGTGATGGTCGTACTGAGTTTCAAAGTTTGGCCACTCACTTATTTCAGAAAGGCTTTCTAAGAAGAATATCATGCCCTCACACACCATCTCAGAATGGTGTTGTTGAAAGACGAAATAGACAAGTAGTTGAAGCTGGTCTTGCTATGCTCACACGCTCTAATGTACCCATGGTCTATTGGGATTATTGTTTCCAAACTGCAGTTCATCTTATCAATCGCTTACCCTCTCAACCTCTCAATTTTCTCAGTCCTTATGAGCTGCTCTTTAACACTAAACCTGACTATAGCTATCTCAAAGTTTTTGGAACTTTGTGTTACCCATTTTTAAGACCCTACACTCACAACAAATTAGAACCCCGTTCTTTACCATGTGTATTTCTGGGTTATGCTATGCACTATAAAGGGTACTGGTGTTTAAATCCAGCTTCAGGCAAAGTCTATATCTCTTCACATGTGACATTTAATGAAAATGTTTTTCCTTTTCTTTCTCTTCCATCCACTTCTGCTTCTCAGTTGTCTTCCAGTTCCTTTTTTACTCAAATTCCCACGCCTAGCCAAAGTCAACCTGTTTATAATTTTCATCAAAATGTTCATACTACCTCAATAGGTAACTGCCCTACCACTGCAACTGCTGACACTCAGTCTGCAGTACCCTCAATAGATTCTTTTTCTGACCTTCCCAGAGAACCTGTCTCTCCTATCCCTTCATCAACTTTGCCTACTGATCTGTCCAATTCATCTCTGTCACCTAATGTACAACCTTCTTTATCTGAGTCTTCTTCTAAACCCGTGACTACTGCATCTTCAGCTCACACTTCTTCCACACAATCTCCTACACCTCTTCTTTTTGGTTCTCTTCCTCCTGCACAATTTTTTAATCCTACTGGTATCTCTTTAAGTGTTGATTTTCCTTGTTCTTCCATTTCTTCTCCTCTTGTTTCTCATGGTCCTTCTACTACCAATCTACATCCTATGATTACACGGGCTAAGCATGGTATTTTCAAGCCTAAAGCATTACTGTCTGTCTTTATTCTTCCTGAGCCTGATTCAGTTTCTGAGGCTCTTTCTATTCCTGAGTGGAAAAGTTCTATGCAAAAGGAGTATGATGCTTTAATTCAAAACAAAACTTGGGATCTTGTCCCTAAACCTTCACACAGTAAAGTCATTGGTCATAAATGGGTTTTTCGCACCAAGCTAAAGTCTGATAGAACTCTTGATAAGTATAAATCTCGGGTTGTTGCTAAAGGTTTTCAGCAAACTGAAGGGATAGATTACACTGAAACCTTCAGCCCTGTGGTAAAACCAACAACTATTCGCATTGTACTTACTTTAGCATTGGCTCAGGCATGGCAGGTTCGGCAATTAGATGTTAATACTGCTTTTCTGAATGGTGATATCACTGAAGAAGTATACATGACTCAGCCTCTTGGATTTGTTAATCCTACATTTCCTGATTATGTGTGTCGGTTAAAAAAGTCCATTTATGGACTCAAACAAGCTCCAAGAGCTTGGTTCCTGAAGCTAAGTGGATGTCTCATTGCTCTTGGTTTCAAATGTTCTAATTCAGATGTATCTATGATGCTCTATGATCAGAATGGTGTTTTTGTTATATTTCTCATATATGTTGATGATCTATTAATCACTGGAAACAATTCTGCTTTTATTGATAGGCTCATTGTTCAACTTAATCATTCTTTCTCTTTAAAGGATTTGGGTGAGCTCAATTTCTTTTTGGGATTAGAAGTTACACGGTCAGAAGCTGGCTTTCATTTAAGCCAAAGCAAGTATATTCGAGACTTGCTTGACAAAGTGAAGCTCACAGATACAAAACCTACATCTACTCCTATGACAGCTGGGCATCATTTCTCCAAATCTGAAGGGGTTCCTTTAAGTAATCCTACTCAGTATAGAACTATTATTGGCGCCTTACAATACTGCATACTAACGCGTCCTGAAATTAGTTTTGCTGTTAATAAGTTATGTCAATTCTTACAGTCTCCCACTGATGTTCATTGGATTGCAGCAAAACATCTTTTGCGATACCTGAAAGGCACCCCTACTCATGGTTTACTACTTAGTTATGCTAATAGTTTGTCTATTACTGCTTATACTGATGCAGATTGGGCGTCTTGTGTTGATGATAGACGTTCTACTGGTGGCTATTGTATATTCCTTGGTACATCTCTTATCTCTTGGGGATCCAGCAAGCAAAAGGTAGTTTCAAGATCAAGTACAGAGGCTGAATTTCGTTCACTAGCTCATACCGTTGCAGAATTGGCTTGGGTTCAAAAACTTTTAGTTGAATTGCGCATACAGTTGATTGATCCTCCTATAGTCTATTGTGATAATATTAGTGCTGGGTATTTAGCCAAACATCCAGTTCTGCATTCGAGGGCGAAGCACATTGATATTGATTTTCATTTTGTGCGAGAAAAAGTAGTTTCTGGTTTATTGCATGTTGCTTATACTCCTACGCAAGAACAGATAGCTGATATACTGACTAAAGCACTTCCTGGTACTCGGTTTGATGAGTTACGAACTAAACTTACAGTGATCAAAGCACTGTAAGTTTATGGGGGGATGTTAAACTCAGTTAACAGAAGTTAGTTACAGAGTAATGAAGTTAGTTAGTAACCGAGTACAGTTTGTTTCAGTTTGTTTCTTCTTTGCACCTCACGTATTGTGTATGCTATATATATAGCTACTGTTTGTAACCATATTAATATCAAGATTTATAACAGAATAGTTAATCACTGTTCATCGTCTTCTCCACTCGTCCTCTTTCTATTTCATGTTATCATGATGAAATAGCATTATCATGTACCATTGTCATATGATGGAGGAGGTTCAAGTCGATGTGCTTGTTCCATACTAGGCGAGCTGCAATTTTTTTGCAAATAATATTACCTCCAAAACATGAAAGAGCAATAACTTCATCCCCACCCGCTAAACCAAACTTGGGAGATAATATATGACACTGACACAAGCCACTCTTTCCCATCTTTAGATAATGTAGGCCTAATTTTTCTGATGGGATAATATGAATCTTCCTCTTTGTAAAATTGACTACACATACACCATTTGGATCATTTAGCCTAAAAGTAGGGAACTTATTAGAAGCAACATAGGCGATGTATACTGCCAACCCTTCAACATGAAGACCCACAAGCTGTGGTACCACAAAAGATACACCAATACATTCACCACTACTTTGATTGACATAAGGGAACCATCCAGGAATATCATCCTCATTTAGATGAATCGAAACTCTATCAATAGAGCTCAATCTCTACACAAAA
>JARDWI010000081.1:2500-7500 GCA_029378325.1 Elaeagnus macrophylla
AAATATGAGAGTAGTTATTAGTACTTTTTGGTTAACAATATGTTAGTTACATGCTTTAAAGAGTTTATAGCTTATATATACTATAGAGTATAAGAAGCTTAAAGTAGTTGAAAGCTTTATTCTTAACTCTATATTAAATATACTCTAGAAAGTCTTTATTAACTATCTCTAGATAGCTTAAAGTATTTAATACAATTGTACTACAATTGGTTAACATGAAAGCTAGCTTATAGTGGAAAGAAAGCTTAAGTCTAATAAAGCTTTCCACTTGTTAGTTATCCGTTAACCTAACCTAACCTTCAGACTGATTTTCAGGTTTAAGTACTTAGACACAATAATAGTGAACCTAACACAATTATTTTCTTTATTACCCGTCTTAATGAGCTGAATAAGAGTTTATATAAGCTTTAGTACCCGCGGTATGGTACCGTACCCGTATCTATAAGGTATCTATCGGCTTCAATGTACGGAAAAAGTAGGGAAAGAATGAACAGTTGGTCGGATCTGCAACGATTACGGTTGAAGCGGATCCCAATCTTGCAAGTGCAAGAAGACTGGATATGAGAACTGTAAGAGCCTCTTTGAGATTAGCAAGATTCTCCCATTGAAGAATTCCGAGCATCCGTTCCGAAGGACAGTTGAGCTGGTAGCGGAAGGGATTGTGTTGAATAGCAAGATCCGTTGAGCGAGTGTCCCATAAGGGCTAGTAGAATCCTTATGTCAGGTTCAAATTCTCTTTACCGAGTTTCATATAATCGTTTATTTTATTCTATTGGTATCTACCTACGGTTATACAATAAGTATTAATGGTATAAAAGCCTTATCCCTAATAGGCTAGGCCTTACTTAAATAGGCTTAAGTTCATTCAATAAATTAAGCCTTATCCCTAATAGGCTAGGCCTTAGTTAAATAGGCTTAGTTCATTCAAGAATTAGTTCAATTCAATAGTTAATTCAAGAATTAGTTCATTTAGCTTAAGTTCATTATAAGCTTAATTCAAGAATTAGTTCAATTCATTTAGCTTAGTTAATTCAAGAATTAGTTCAATTCATTTAGCTTAGTTAATTCAAGAATTAGTTCAATTCATTTTTATAAGCTTAGTTCATTTTTATAAGCTAACTCTAGCTTAAGTCTTTTAAGAGTTAACTCTTAAACTCTTAAACTAGTATATCTAAACTAGTCTAATAAAGCTGATTTCTAGCTTAATTAAGTCTAATAAAGCTTTCTAGCTTAACTAAGTCTAATTAGTCTAACTCTTAAACTAGTATATCTAAACTAGTCTAATTAGTCTAAAGCTTATTTCTAGAGTATTATAATAAGTCTAATTAGTCTAACTCTTAAACTCTTAACTAATTAGTCTAACTAATAAAGCTTTCTAGCGTATTATAAGTCTAATTAGTCTAACTCTTAAACTAGTATATCTAAACTAGTCTAATTAGTCTAACTCTTAAACTAGTCTTTTAAGAGTTAACTCTTAAACTCTTAAACTAGTATATCTAAACTAGTCTAATAAAGCTGATTTCTAGCTTAATTAAGTCTAACTAGTCTAACTAGTCTAACTAATAAAGCTTTCTAGCGTATTATAAGTCTAATTAGTCTAACTCTTAAACTCTAACTAGTATATCTAATAAACTAGTCTTTTAAGAGTTAACTCTTAAACTAGCTTAAGTATAATAAGCTTTAGTTAAAATAAAGAGTTTCTAGTTTATAGTTTATATAAGCTTCATTGCTGATCAATATATAGCTTAGTTCAATACTGACTGTACGTATACCCGATAACAATAAAGTACAGAAATAGCAGGCAGATTGGTATTAAAAGCTTAATTATGGTTAAGATAGAGTCAAGTAAGTGGGTCCTTATATAGTTACCTAACTTCATAAGCTTAACAAGCCTAATTTCCCTAACCATTAACAAGCTTAACAAGCCTAATTTCCCTAACCATTTACAAGCTTAACAAGCTTAATTTCCCTAACCATTTACAAGCTTAACTAACTTCATAAGCTGCTCATTTCCCAAACTTAGTAGGTTCCCAAACTTAGTAGGTACCTAACTTCATAAGCTGCTCATTTCCCTAACTTAGTATGTTAGGTACCGAACAAATTAAACTACTTTAGCAAGTTAACAAATTAAGAAGCATATGAAAGCTAATTTCCCTAATTAACAAATAAACTTCCCAAATTAGTTAGCAAATTAAGAAGCATATGTATGGTTAATGAAATTAGCATCTAATTACCTTTTCAGCTCTAGACTCAATATAGGTTAGCTTTCAACTAACTACTTTAAGCTTAACAACTTTATATAATATAAGAGTTTATATAAGCTTAACATTCAACAGTATTCAATTGATGAAAGTTAGAGTTCCCTAACTTACTAATTAGTTAGCAAATTAAGAAGCATATGTATGGTTAATGAAATTAGCATCTAATTACCTTTTCAGCTCTAGACTCAATTTATATAGGTTAGCTTTCAACTAACTTTAAGCTATTTAAGCCTTTTAAAGTGATTCAAGAATTAGTTCAATAGTGAATTCAATTGATGAAAGTGATTCAAGAATTAGTTCAATAGTGAATTCAATAATTCATGAAAGTGAATTCAAGAATTAGTGAAGTAGTGAATTCAATAATTCAAGAATTAAAGAAGCTTCAATTTGAAAAGCTTTTTATAAGCTAACAAGAAACAATTGAAGCCTTTTAAAGTGATTCAAGAATTAGTGAAGTAGTGAATTCAATAATTCATGAAAGTGAATTCAATAATTCATGAAATAGTTCAATAATTCAATATTGAAGCCTTTTAAAGTGATTCAAGAAGTAGTTCAATAGTGAATTCAATAATTCATGAAAGTGAATTCAAGAATTAAAGAAGCTTCTTTAATAAATTTGTTGAAAAGCTTAGTTCATTCAGCTTCGTGAACAACTTTAAGCTTAGTTCATTCTTAAATAGTTAAATAAGGCTTCTTGTTTGTAACAATAAAGAAGCTTTTTATAAGCTAACAAGAAACAATTGAAGCCTTTTAAAGTGAAGTAGTGAATTCAATTGAAAGTAGTGAATTCAATAATTCAAGAATTAAAGAAGCTTCTTTAATAAATTTGTTGAAAAGCTTAGTTCATTCAGCTTCAATAAATAGGCCTTAAATATAAAGTTCAATAATTCATGAAATAAGAAATAGTTAGGTTCCTTTCTTTAATTCTTAATGAATCTTTTCTTTATGAACATAATGAAATAATTCATGAAATTGTTCAATCCCTCTGCTGAAAACTTTAAAATTGTTCTTGTTCATTTTTAAAGCTTAGTTCAATTGTTAGCAGAAAACTTTTAAATTAAAGTTCAATAATTCATGAAATTGTTCAATCCCTCTGCTGAAAACTTTAAAATTGTTCTTGTTCATTTTTAAAGCTTAGTTAATTAAATAGATAGAAAAAAGTAGTTCAATAATTCAAGAATTAAAGAAGCTTAGTTCTTGAACTATAGGCTTAAAGCTTAAGGCTTCTTGTAACAATAAGCTTTAATACTATTGAAGTTAATAGGCTTGTAACAAGCTTAGTTAATATTGACTTGAAGTTAATTAATAGGCTTTTAGCTTTAATACTATTGAAGTTAATAGGCTTATTGTAACAAGCTTAGTTAATATTGACTTGAAGTTAATAGGCTTATTGTAACAATTAGCTTTAATACTATTGAAGTTAATAGGCTTGTAACAAGCTTAGTTCATTATTACTTTAAGAAGCTTAGTAGTTCTTACTTTAAGCCTAGTTCAAACATAGAAAGTTCAATAATTCAAGAATTAAAGAAGCTTGTAACAATAAGCTTAGTTCAACTTATTAAATAGGCTTTCATCTTTAAGCCTAGTTTAGTTCTTACTTTAAGAAGCTTAACTGGTATAGTTCAATAATTGTTCATTAATGAAATAATGAAATAGTTCAATAAGCTTCAATAATTGTTCATTAATGAAATATAGAATGAAATAGGCTATCTATTTAATTAAGCCTTTTAAAGTGAATTCAATAGTCCTTAATTCAATAGGTTATTTAAGCTTTAAGTAAATCGTTAAGTTAACATCCCTTTATTGGTTACCTTCTTTTAGAAAGTAGTGGTATCACACCCTTACTTAAGAGAAAAGGGCCCTAACTTTTCTAGTTAAAGTTCGGATTTCTGCGCTTCCTCATTCTTTTTCTTTATAATAGGCTCTTTCGTAATAGGCTATATTCGCTCTAGGAGAATAGGCTATATTCGCTCTACTCTAGGAGAATAGGCTATATTCGCTCTAGGAGAATAGGCTATATTCGCTCTACTCTAGGAGAATAGGCTATCTTCACTAGCCAGCCGCCTATCATCTTATATACTATAGGAATAGGAGAATAAATACTATAGTTGAAAGAGTATAAGGGTATAACGCTACGCTTCAACAAGTTTTAGTTATTAAGGCTAATAAGTAAGATTAGACTAGTCTTATCTTATTCTAGATAGTCTAATCTAAACTCTTTACTTCCCTAGGGAGTCACTTAGTTCTAACTAAGGGAAGCTAGCTCTAACTAAGGGGTTTTGTTTTCCTTTTCATAATATATTGAATATAATATAGAATTAAGATTAAGGGTTCTAGCCTAACTAAGCCTTTTGATCTCGATCAGAAAATCACTTTGATCTCCTTTACATACAACATTATGAAGAAATAAGGGTCGAAGTTTAGACCGCTCACAGTAGTTCTACCTATAGAAAAGATCATGAAAGAGGCGATCAGAATGGTACTCGAATCCATTTACGATCCCGAGGACACATCGCACTTTAAGGGTCGAGGCCTAGCCCTAAGACGGATCAAAGAGTGGGGAACCTCTCGCTGGTTTTTGGAATTCGACATCAGGAAGTGTTTTCACACCATCGACCGACATCGACTCATCCCAATCTTTAAGGAAGAGATCGACGATCCCAAGTTCAGTTACTCCATTCAGAAAGTCTTTTCCGCCGGAGGACTACTCGTAGGGCAGGCGAAGCGTGTCGTTCTTGA
>JARDWI010000081.1:10000-18477 GCA_029378325.1 Elaeagnus macrophylla
CATAAATACAACTGCTGCACTCTTTTCCCGAGCACTTAAAGAAAAGAACTTTATCTAGTCTTCAACAAGATCACAACTTTATCCACTGTCCGTTGTCCGTCCTATACTTAGTAAGCTTAGATCGAACCTATAAATCCTTTTACAGTGGTGCGATGGGGCCAGCTTTTGAAGGTCACCAATAGAACCGTCGGTTCCCGCATCCAAGCCTTTTATGTGAGCTTTCCAGCCAGTATTTATTGCGTTTTGCTTCTTTGAAGCTTTGGGCCTTCTTTCTTCCTGCATTTTTCATAGGTCGGCTTCGTCTTCTCTTCGTATAGAATTGGCGTATGCCCTTCCTCCGGCAGCTTGTTCTCTTTTCCCGCAGCTAATAAGGGGTGGGTTAAGGGATACCAATTTAAATAAAAGAGTAAGTACTATATATACTGACTCTTATATAAACATTATAATAGGCTTATTGATCTGATTTTCTCTTAATTAAGATAAGTAATAGAGTCAGATTAAAAATACTAGACTACGTAATAATGCTGGCTCTTTAACTCCCTAACCTTATTAAAACCTTAAAACCTTAATTAATTAAAACCTTAATTAAAACATTCAACAATCTATCTCTATCTAATCTTTAATGTAGCCTATAGCCTAAATTATATATAGCTAGCCTATATACTATCTATAACGAGCTAGCTTACTTAAACATGATTGATTTAATTTATTAAATTAAAACAGTTAAGTACAGTTAGTTCAATTTCATAGTTGCTAGCTAACTAAATTGTAGCTTCTTTTTCCTCATTACCTTCTTTATTCGCTATAGCTAGAAAACCGCCTATATAATAGGAGAATACAATACTATATAGATCTTGAAAGGTTAGATAAATTAGAATAATAGAAGATTATTTGGTTGAGTTGAAGAAAAAAGAGGTTTAAGCTTTAGTAAACCCTACTTATAGAATGCCTAACACCTTATGATTATGATACGCCTTATTACTACGAGTTCATTAGGAAGTTGGGTCAATAGCCCCTATTTCTTCGTATTGGGTGGGGAACTAAGAGCAAATATCAGTGCGAAAGTCAGAGGTTCTCCTTTCCTTGTTCTGATCCAAGAAAGCTTATCATCCATTTATGCTTCTTAAAGCTTTATATCTTAATCACCATCACCCCTTATTTTCTTTCTTTATCACTTTTCTGGGCTCTGTAGCAACACCGCAGAAAGGGGTAGCGCTAACAACGAGCTGGAGCCCTTATGGCTAGATAGAATGCATTAAAGGAACCAACCCCCTGCATGCAGAACTCTTTAAGATAAGAACAGTACGGATAACGAGCGCTGTGGAGCGGACTTGGTTAGTGGGATCCATTGAGGCATAGAGAGCGGTTAAGGCCAAAACTGTTTTGCAAGTCATGAACAACCGGATTTAAGGGAAGTCTCTATTTCGATCTCAATAGAATAGTCAGCAGGAAGAACCGGATTTAAGGGAAGTCTCTATTTCTCAATAGTCAGCAGGATATATATGCCGCTCATTCTTCGATGCTCGGGATCTCCTCAGCTTACGTACACCCACCCCTTACTCTAAATCCTACTCCCCTCTTTGATGAGAGCTTCTTTGAAAGATCTTAACTCTTTTTCTCTTAAGCTTAAGAAGATCTTATAAGATTGAGAAAAGAGGCAGACTACTTTAGACTGCTCTTTGCTCCACATTAAAACCTCTCAAAATCTCAACAACCTTTTTCTCTTTAGCAACTATGAAAGAAATTGAACTAACTGTTTTAAGAAGTAAGCTAGCTCGTTATAGTATATAGGCTAGCTATATATAATATAGGCCTAACGTTAAAGAAATAGGAGGCTGCTATAGTTCACGTTCAGAAAACGTTAAATATAGTTCAAGAAATAGGCTATATTTAGGCTATAGTTCACGAAATAGGAGGCTATACTATATAGTTAAGCTTAAGCATTAAGCCTTAATTATATTAAGGCCTAACGTTAAATATAGTTAAAGAAATAGGCTATACTATAGTTAAGCTTAAGCATTCAGCCTTAATTATATTTAGGCCTAACGTTAATAGTTAAAGAAATAGGCTATATTTAGGCTATAGTTCACGAAATAGGAGGCTATATTAAATATAGCTTCATTAAGCTTCATTAAGCTCAGCCTAATCTTAGTCTTCGTCTTAGTCTTCGAATAAAGCTTACGAAACGTTAAATATAGTTAAAGAAATAGGCTATATTTAGGCTATAGCTCATTCAGCCTTAATTATATTTAGGCCTAACGTTAAATATAGTTAAAGAAATAGGCTATATTTAGGCTATAGTTCACGAAATATAGTATAGTAAGGCCTTATAGCTTCATTAATGTTAGTAGCTTATAGAAAGCTCACTACCTTCTTAATTACTCAATTCAACAACTTAAGTGAATTAATTAGAGTTAGTGAATTAATGCACTAACTCAAATCTAAATAAATGACGCTAAAACCAAAACCTAAGAATTAGCTAAGAATTAGATAACTAGCTAATATAGACTATGACTATTTATATTATAAATAGAATTGGTTAGCTAGAATCATTAGAATTCTTTAGAATTAGAAATAGTTAGGGAGTTAAAGAGCCAGGAGTCTTTTTAATCTGACTCTTAGTCTAAATCCCCTGAACCTGAACCAGAACCTGAAAACGGCGATCTAACCTAACCCCTTTTTTCTGCTTTCTACCGCGGTATCCCGTAAGTAAACATAGAGTACCTTACCTATTATGCATTCCGTATTGCTTACAGAAAAAAGAGTAGTTATATGATCGGTATTTCACACAATTGTGGTGAATGTTAACAAAGAGTTCTTTGTATAGTACCTACCTGCGGTAGAAGAGACAAGAATTGTTAATGCTTTCTGTATTCCGTTATAGTGAATTCATTAGTGTAGATCGATCATATTCGTAATTTAATATATCGTAGTTTGTATATCCTGTGATGGGAATAACAAAGCAGAAATTATGATGTATGAAATGAGCACGAAATGTCGTCAATATATGAATTGTTTCATTATTCGTTATTTCCGGGTCTTTTCGTTGCATTCACTTACAACAAGAAACAACCACCAGCGTTTGGTGCAGCACCTGCATTTTGGTGCATTCTTCTTTCTTTCCTTGGTCTTTCGTTCCGTCATATTCCTAATAACTTATCCAATTACAACGTATTAACCGCTAATGCACCTTTCTTTTATCAAATCTCAGGGACATGGTCTAATCATGAGGGTAGTATTTTATCATGGTGTCGGATCCCAAGTTTTTATGGATTCCTTCTTTGTTACCGGGGTACCCAAAGCCATAATGTATCAAAAGGCCGCCATAGTAGAGAAAAAACTTATTCCTTCTCGAACTTCGTGAAGAACTCCATTCTATCTCTCCCTATTCGTTACGAACAAAAAAGATGTTTAAATGGGGCCTTCAAAGTAGTTCTACGAAGAACCCTTGATTCTGAACTTCGTTCTTCGACTTTTGACCTTTTGCTGCGCTTGCTTTCCCCTGCTGAAAGGAAAATGAGCTTTTAGGAGCATCGTAGTAATAAGCTCTTTAAGAAGTTTGCTGAAAGTTAGTAGATTTGTGTTGTACTGCAATATGAGCTAGGGGCGTACTCTTATTGTCTTATTGACCTGAAACAAAGAGAAATGAAGCAAAAAGGTAGTAGGAGGGCTACTTCAGGGTAGCAATTCTGATAGCTCTAGCTGCGGGTAGCATCCACCATCATGTTGTTTGTCTTCTTCGAAAAAAGGAAGGGGCGTACTCTTATTGTCTTATTGACCCAACGGTAACTCATTGACGTGGTAACTTATTAATGCACCCTCCGAACATAAGTAGCATCTCTCATAGTGCGCAACATTCATGAGCTCCATTCATGGATATTAAGCCGAGATCGAAATCAGATCAGTCTGAGAGCAACTCGGCAAAGCGAACCAGAACGGCATAATGGAGCTCACAACTGCAGCTTCCTGATAACCTAACAACCCTTGTTCCTCTTTACCACTCAAAGAGAAATCTTTCTCTTAATAACCTAACAACCCTTGTTCCTCTTTACCACTCAAAGAGAAATCTTTCTCGAGAAGCTTTCTCTTTATCAGCTCATAGCATCATAAACCAGCTGTACTGCTCATAGCATCGACTTCCTATCTGGAGCTCTTGGAAAAGCTCTAGAATCCCAGAAGCTCTTCTCAAACCAGTTCTGTAGTTCTGTAGTTCTAAGAATGGGGCCCCCCTTATCCAAAACTATATAAATAACGCTACGCTTCAACAAGTTTTAGTTATTAAGGCTAATAAGTAAGATTAGACTAGTCTTATCTTATTCTAGATAGTCTAATCTAAACTCTTTACTTCCCTAGGGAATAGGTAAGGGAATAGCTAGCCTATAAAATAAATTCCCTTATTGACCCTCTTTCTTCAACCTAACTAAAAAACTATATAAATAACGCTACGCTTCAACAAGTTTTAAAAGTTATTAAGGCTAATAAGTAAGATTAGACTAGTCTTATCTTTCTAGCTGCTAGAAAATAAAGAAGTTAGTCTAAACTCTTTACTTCCCTAGGGAGTTAACCAGTCGTCAGTCTGACTCTCTTAATAAGAGCCTTCTTTCTCCCAACCAGGCCCGGTTTTCGACTCTGTATGTAGTACGAAGAAGTAAACTAAACCATAAATAACATAAGTTAAGTAAAGTACGGGAACTTTCGGGAAACTGTTGAGGAACAAGAACCCTTGGATAACATCATAGGACGGCTAACTAAGAACTTGTCATTCATCTGAATCTGATGAAAGACCAACAATAAGCTTTCAGTAAAATAAGCTTTCAGTAATAAGTCCACTAATAAGCGGGTGTACCACTAAGCCGATAGATACCTTTATTTAAGAGTATAGTTAGTACTTTGAGTTAACAAAACAATAAGAAGCGGTTCAGCTAAAGAGTACTTAAAGAAATGAAATAGCGATTATGTATGGAGTCAAAACTAGAAGACGGCTGATGACTATAGATCCCGCAGGCCGTGAAGGAAGATGGAGTCAGCTAGTAATTTAGTTAAGTGATTCAGGAAGCTACTATTAGGGAGGCTAGTACGTACAAGATCCCCTAATAAAAGAGAATCAAGAGCAGATGGTACCCGTATAAGGCCACTAATTCCGACGGATAATAGAGGAGAAAGTCTTCTCTGTCTATGGGCTTAGGTAGGGTGAATTCCCGAAGTGAAGAACCCATACAGCTTAGAAAGTACCTTTAGACAGCTTTCTTGACTTGAATATTGGCTAACCTAACGAAAACAGCTGACTCCGAAACTACCTCATGAGAAGCATACAAAGGTTTAGGAGACTTCGCTATAGAAGAACAAGGTAAGTAGCTGAAGTTCAAATGAAAGATGCATATTTGAACATCATAGGGGCCCCATTAATTAACTAAAACCTTATTAGTTAGCCAGTATTAGGATTCATTGAACTACTGAACTACAACCAGTCCATTTCAACATTCATCAAGACTACTTCAAATGGTTCGACCAACGGGAGAAAGTAGTCGTCTACTTTCATCTGAAGTTCAAATGAAAGATGCATATTTGAACATCATAGGGGCTAGCAATTCTGATAGCCTCCCGCGCTGAAGCTGAATAGCGAAAGATTTCAAGTTGATTGAAGAAAGGAGGGGGGCCCCACATCTTCTCATTTAAAGAAGCTGAATAGCGAAAAAAGGAAGCAAGAAAGGGGCCCCATTCTTAGAACTACTGAACTACAAACAGTCCATTTCAACATTCATCAAGACTTCAAATGGTTCGACTTGTCAGCTGGCTAAGGTGTTCGGTATTTCTTGTACATCATGCACCGAAGCTTCCTTTCCGCAGCAAGAGGCGAGAGTAAGCCCGGAGTGATAACGAAGCTTTAAATAAATTAGTTAGAATGTGTTAATGCGGAAGCAACAAGTAGTGATTTATAGGAGTGATAACGAAGCTTTAAATAAATTAGTTAGAATGTGTGCTTTTGGTGTAAGTGATAAACATAACGGCTACACTACATACATATTTCCGATTTCCGATTTCCGAGAGCAGGATGCCAATGAGGGGCGTACCTTACTCTTATTAGAAGCATTCTCTTAAAGCTGACAGACAATTGAAAAAGATCTTTGAAAGTTGGTTGAATTGATGAAGAAAAAAGAGGGGTTTTATGAGACTCTTTGCTCCTTTAGCAAAAGCTAAAGCTAACTAATTAGGGAAAAAGGTTATAAATAAATATTATAAAGGTTATAAATCAATTTGATTTTATAAAGGGCGTTAATGTTAGATTATAAGATAAGTGAGTCTTAAAACCAATCCGCGTTAACTCCGCTCCGTTGGCATTAATGTAGCTATATATAGCCTTACTAAATATAGCCCCAACCTTAGCTTTTTAAGTGTTGCTTAAGAATTGTGTTGCAAACAAAAGGCTGATAGAGCTGTTGCGTACATCAGCTCCTTTCCGCCTTCCGCAGGGTAGGTACCTAGGCATTTTCTGCGGAAGCTTCATTTCGATCCTTAATTAAATCGAGTTTAGTTTAAACCAAATTAAAGAGTTCCGAACCGAAGGGGCTATTGAACCTCCAACCTGAATCTGTACATGCTGCACCGCAGGAAGAAGAGGGGCCCCCTTTATTAGCTCTTATATAAACATTATAATAGGCTTATTGATCTGATTTTCTCTTAATTAATAATTAAGTAATAGAGTCAGATTAATACTAGACTACGTAATAATGCTGGCTCTTTAACTCCCTAATTTCTATAACTTCTAAAACCTAATAAGTTATAGTCTATAAATTTAGTCTATAGCTAGTTATCTAATTAGCTAATTCTTATTCTAATTCTTAGCTAATTAGCTAATTCTTTGGTTTAGGTTTTAGCGTCATTTAGATTTGAGTTAGTGCATTAATTCACTAACTCTAAGTTTTAGTACACTATTACTTAATTAAGAGTTAGAGTTAATTGAGCTTTCTATAAATAAGCTAATAAACCTTATATCTATAATGAAGCTATAAGGCCTTATATCTATAATGAAGCTATATTTCGTGAACTATATTTAATTTAGGCCTATATATCGCCTATTTCTTTAACTACTATATAGCTAGCTGATAATATAGCAGCCTATTTCTTTATTAACGTTAGGCCTAAATATAATTAAGGCTGCTGAATGCTTAACTATAGCCTATATACTAAATTTAATACTTTAATTTAACTATATAGTAGCCTATTTCTTTAATTAACGTTAGGCCTAAATATAATTAAGGCTGCTGAATGCTTAACTATAGCCTATATAAATTTAATACTTTAACTATATAGCTAGCTGATAATATAGCAGCCTATTTCTTTAATTAACGTTAGGCCTAAATATAATTAAGGCTGCTGAATGCTTAACTATAGCCTATATACTAAATTTAATACTTTAATACTTTAATACTTTAATACTTTAACTATATAGCTAGCTGATAATATAGCAGCCTATTTCTTTAATTAAGGTTTCGATTCGAATTTTAGGAACTATATTTAATACTATCTAACTAAATTTAATACTAATAGCCTATTTCGTGAATTTAATACTAATAGCCTATTTCGTGAACTAAATTTAATACTAATAGCCTATTTCGTGAACTTAATTTAATTAAGGCTGAATGAGCTAGGCTAACTATATTTAATACTATCTAACTAAATTTAATACTAATAGCCTAATATCTTACTATATTTATTTTAATACTAATAGCCTAATATCTTACTAAATTATATATAGCTAGCCTAATATATAAATTATATACTAATAGCCTATATAAATTATATACTAATAGCCTAATATATAAATTTAATACTAATAGCCTATATAAATTTAATACTAATAGCCTAATATATAAATTATATACTAATAGCCTAATATCTTACTAATATACTAAATTATATATAGCTAGCCTATATACTATCTATAACGAGCTAGCCTAAATATAGCTAGCCTAACTTACTATCTAAATTTAATACTAATAGCCTATATAAATTATATACTAATAGCCTATATAAATTATATATAGCTAGCCTATATACTATCTATAACGAGCTAGCTAGCTAGCTTACTTAAACATGATTGATTTAATTTATTAAATTAAAACAGTTAAGTACAGTTAGTTCAATTTCTTTCATAGTTGCTAAGTTCCTAGCTCATTCAGCATTAATTCATTTAGGACCTATAGATAGTAGGAAGTTTGGTCTTAAATACTAAGGTAAGGGGCCCCATTAAATGACCCAGTATAAAAGACTCTTATTAAAGCTAGATATAAGATTATTTGTGCTAAAGCTTAATACGAAGCTAGATATAAGATTATTTGTGTGCTGATCAGACTGACAGTATGAGCGGTGTTGTACTTCGACATTAAGGGGCCGGCCGAGATGAGTGCCTTTTTCTAAAGGCTCTCTTGAGCATGTGGAGCTAACATGGCTACAAGTATAGCCAAATCAAGATGAGG
>JARDWI010000082.1:0-17188 GCA_029378325.1 Elaeagnus macrophylla
TGGCACACCCAGCCCAAAAACAACAAAGGCAAACCACAGGGCCCAAGCAGTCTAGACTCTACAAATAAACTTGGGCCTCAAAAAAGAAAAAAAAGCAAGGCAGCCCATGGCTCCAGAAAAATCAAAAGGGCTTGAGCATGATTAAAAGAGAAGGAGCCCAAAAGAAAACAGACTCACGTGAATCTTTTTCTCTGATTTAGGAAAGTCAACAATTTCAACTGGGTTGATAAAGAGTTGACAGAGGCAGGCAAAAAGAAGGGACGTCTCTGAAATCTCTGCCACCAGCAGATCAAAACCCTTTATATATATTCAGATATATTGTTTCTACTCCAAAGAAGGCACCATCTTTCAAGAGATACGCAGGCTAAGTTCTCAAAAAGAGATAAGCAGGAAAACAGGGAGTTGTTCAAACTGGAAAAGCAAAGTAAACATCACGGTTTGTGCTCTCACAAAGGGGCAGTTGGAATTAAAGAGGGGTTAGGTTCTTTTCAAAAAAACAGAGAAGTGATTGGTCTTAAAAGAACTGACTATTGAGAGCCTATCTGCCAGAATTGATAAAAACCTCTTCTTCTTTGTATTTAAAAAAGAAAGATCTTTTGAGAATTTTTGCCGCCCATTATTAAAAGAAAGAAACCCTACTCCAAAGCATTTCTTATAAATATTGAGAGGGGATGAATAGGGCAAAAGACACACACAAAAAATTCAACAATCAATCAAACAATCAAAAATCAACCAAAGAAAAAAAAAACTCAAAATGATCACTTGATCACTGAGAACCTTCAAACAAACTGGAGCAACCAAAAGCTCATTTGAGCCACAAAAGAAGCCAGCTATAGATCAGAACTTCCAAAGTTCAGACTTAGAGAAAATAAGTCATTCAAAACGAGACTTCTCTCGTTACAAATTTGGTTCAGCAAAAGCCAAGACAAGCAGAGTTTGAGTTTTCACAAATATGAAAACCTCAACAAAATTTTACAGTGCAGTTCCAGCTTATTAAGTCCTCAAGTCCAGCCACTTCTGCCCCTTCAGACTGAAGAAGCCGCAGTTCTGCCCGCTCAAAAGCCTCCCAAGGCTTGAAGTAGATTAAAGCTCTGCCAAAATTGAACTTTGGTATCGATTTACAGCTGAAGCTAAGCAGTTGAAGTTGTTAACAAGCTCAGTCCAGCACAGGCATACTCAGTCTAGTCCGGATCAGAAGTTTCTACCCAGGCAGAAATGGGATTCCAGCCATAGTTTTGTCTTTCTAGAGTTGATTTCTCCCTTTTTAATTTTGTAAAAGGGAGTTCTGCCTAAAACAGTCAACTTTATTATCATCTATTCTGGCCAGAACTACCAATTTTATACTGTGATAAATTATGAAGTCCTCACCAGTCTGAGGCAGGAAAAGAACTTACTTGGGAGATATTCCTCACCCAAATTCACAATCGCTTGTTTAGAAATCAGTAACTTGGGGCGCAAGTTATCTGTTTCAAAGAAATCTGTTAGGATTTTTTTATTGCTAGCAGTGGCACGCTCGCACACCAAAGAAAGTTGTCTTGTTGACCAATCAATGATTTTCAAGGCAATGGGGAACTTTGCCCTTCCATCACAGGAGGAAAAACAAAACGGGTGAACACTTTGGACTGTCAGAAATTACTTTGGACTTCCTTTGACTATAACATCCTCGTTAAAGCTCTAATTCACATGTAATAAGTGTCTACAAACTCATAAGAGCAAGCTCTATGAAAAGGATGTGAAGAAGTTTATTAAAACTCATCCCGAACAAATATTGACGGAAATGCAAAATGGTATGGGAACCAAAAACCGTCCCTTACTTCCAAAGACAAAATTGCACTTTCACATAGAAATTCAGAAACAAAAAATGAATTTTTGGGACGGGATGTTGAATTGAAATTTAAACCACATAGAACGGAATATTAATTGTTTACAATTTAAGCAAATTTTCAATGATAAAAGAAGGAAAATTACATCACAGATATGGAGAATTCAATAACTTAAAGTACTGTTGAGACTTCATGTTATCGGAAGCATGATGCTCCAACCAAATGATTGAAAGAGTGTATATATATATTAAGCACAAATTGTCTTCATTTGATATAGTAGTTGGGTTTTCTATTTTTTTGCTCTTTTAAGCATGTTGACAATTGGGATCAACAGAATCAACATCAATGTGTAAACAAACAAATCAATTGCAACAACCAATAATTAGTCTTTCTTCCATACATTGTTTGTATGACATATCCAATGTTGATTAGTATACTATACCCTAATCGAACTTAATGTCATGACTAACACAAAGCCCACATTTTCTCCTAAATAATAAAAAATATAACCATTGTTTTGAAGGTGTTAAATGAAAATATAATAAGTTGATTAAATGGCATGGCCCTTTATGGGCATTGGGGTATTTTGGACCCGAAATTTCAAATTTTGAGTCTTGCTTGCTTGCACTGGAGATGGTCTAATAGAGGTAGGCTTCACTAATACAATAGACCCCATTTCTATATATATAAAAAAGGCTGATACATAATGTATCACGATAATGTGATTTCCCTAAAGTCAAGGTTCGACAACATGTTTTTCTTTTGTTAACATAATTCTTTCTTTAGAGATATGCCCCAATTTTTTATGTCAAAACATTGAGGATTTTTCATTAGAGAGCATTCTTTTCAAACCAATGTGATAAAACATTAAAACATTCGTCAACAATTGAACACTCAAGCTCCCACAAGTCATTCTTAAGTAAGGCAATTCCAAAGCAGAACATCAAATTTATTCTTGTGAAAGAGTTTTTACACTTTCATTATCTTTAAAAAAAACAAAAAAACAAACCTAGTTGAACTAATTTGTGTTTGTTGATTTACATTAATTTTATGTAAATTTATGATAATTTTTTATGAGAATTATTATAATTTAAATTCATATTTTCTATTGTTCCTCCGACATGTGGTATTGAATTTTAAAAATTAAAAATACAGGCATGTCGCTTAAAAGTGAAAGCTCGTAATGTGTGTGGTGCGGTTGGCAAACTGCCACCTCCAGATGGTGAGCTACATAGTGCCTCAATAGCAGGGGTTCAAAATACTTTGTGGTCAGGGGCAAGCCGAACCCCGAGTGAGGATTAATCCCACCCTTCGAATGTGGGGACACCTCGTGGCATTTACCAAAAAAAACTGGTAATGCTATAAAAAAAAAAATTAACACTTAAAAATATTAAAGCAATGAAAGTAAAATACAAAAAGTTCCAACACAATAAAGGGATTAATAGGGGGAGAAAGGGAACGCTAAAAAATAAAAAATGAAAAGAAAATGATTTTAAAATTGTAGGTTATCTGATGGTCCCTTCTCCAACTTGAAGAGGAAGAATGTCAGCAAAGAAAAAATAATAATAAAAGAACTTGAAGGGGAAGAAGAGAGTTGTTCAAGTTACAGAGCCTCAGAGGTCACTTGTAGGTTAATAAAAATGTTATTTCACGGGTGATATTTTTATATAGTCCACTTATTTAATTTTTCATGACTCCTGTATTCTTCAAGCATGCTAAAAATGTAAGAAATGAAGAGTTCAACACATGGAAGTGAGCTTTAATTGACTAAAATTGAAATGAGTAATGCTAGAGGGACCATATTAATGTATCATCTTTCTGAGACTAAGACCATATATAATGCGTTTAGACTCAAACTCAAATTTTTCCATCTCCAAAATACAATTTTTCATGTATACAACTGTCTCAAACAGTTTTATCCCCAACTCTGCAGACTCAAAATTAGAGTCCACATCGTTATTAATTGTATTTTGATGGATTATTAAACCATGTATGTTTGTGTATTTATAGTGCTTGGGAAGAACTTGGATTGCATCAAATTTAGATTAATTAAATATTATTATTTTGGTCATCGGATTAAATTTGAGCCCATGATATCTCTTTTGTTGAAACCGCTGTTATAAAACATGGGGAGTTAGATTTAGGGTTACCATTGGTTTTGAATTCAAAAAACAAAAAAAGAACAAAATAATAATAATAATAATAATAATAATTCACCCATATTAATATGATCTCCCTAACATTGGGGGTATTTTGGACTTGAAATTCTAAATTTTGAGTCTGGCTTGTTTGCACCAAAGATGGTCTAATAGAGGTAGGCTTCATCAATACAAGTACACCTCACTTCTATTAGAAAGGCTAGTCCACAATGTGATCTCCCTAACATTTTTCAATTGAAATAGAATAAAACTTTGGGTTGCCCATCTAACGTCTTGATTTACGTAAAATGAATGGCAATTTCCATAATTTATAGTCTTGTAGCTATAATATTTAGGCCGTAAATGGGTCAGAGATGGAGCGGAGCACATGAAATCCTACCCGATGCGATTCGATGATAAAATTTGACGAATCAATAACTACTAGATTCATATCGATTTGTTGAATTATCTGATACGGATCTAAATTCTTTTTTTGTCATATATACAAATAATTGAAAAATATTTTTATTTGTTTACAAAATTCACAAGATTGTTAAATATTCATATATATATATATATATGTAATATATATTAAGTAGGTAAAAAATAAAATAGAATGAAATATATGTTATATAAAATCGGATCGGATTAGACAAGATTCAAATTTTGTTCTATTAATTTAAGGGTTAACGGATTTGGAATATAATCGAGTTATTAAATTAAGCCACCAAATCCATCTTCTATTAGAGCACTTCTAGCGTCCAGGACCAACCCAGGTAGGAGGGGGCCCGAGGCCCGTTTGGCAGTTCCAGCGGCCAAATGCAGCCCGAGCAAAGCGTGGGGCCCACCAACCTGAGCAAACCCACAGGCAAATCCAGCCTGTGCTGCTGCTTGGGCAAGTGACGTAATGTTGACGTCAGTAGCCAATTAAAATAATAATAATTGGAAAAAAAAACCAAAAAATTCAGTCTATTTTTTATTTTTTATTTCTAAATACCTATCCATATTCTTAACTTCTCACACCAAAACCTAAACTATATTAAAATTAATCGTTTATGTATAAAATAAAATAAAATATTAATTTTTTTTTTTAAAAAGTGAATAGTAATTGCCATTTACCATGACAATGGGTGAAAACACACTTTGTCTTCTGCAAGAGATGACACTATTCATGTAAATAATAACAGCCGTTACCTCTGCCATGAAAAATGGGTGAAAATACTCTTAATTGCATCGGATTCGGATCAAAATTAGATCCATTGACAGCTCTAATAATATTGCAAATGGATATTTGACTATTCAATAGTTTCAAGTCTGATTGCAATAGCAAGAGTGATCTAATCAATGACCCTTTAGCAGTTTTTCTCGTTCCGGGTAAATAAGTCAGTAGAGTTGGCTTGTGTGCTGCAAAGTTGCAACATCGCAATCAAAGAAAGGGTCATGTTATGTAATTGGAAGAGGCAAAGACAAGGGTGCAGATTTAAATACAGCAAATCACATAAACCTAGCTTAACGCTCACAAACGAAATGACGCACGTGGCAAACTTTAGCTATATGTTGTTGGGCCTAATTGTCTTGCCAACACACAAATGAAACAAAATCTTATAAAAAATGTTCATAGTGCCTGTTTGAACATGGCATTGTTAGTAGTTAATTCGGCAAGTAAATGATACTAGATTTGGTCGCTGCCCACAACCAATTCTTTATAATTACTTTGCAATTAAAACTCATATATGTTCACATACGGGTTTTAAAATTTTAATAATTCAATTGAGTGATCAAATGATATCGGATTTAAGTGATTTTTTGTAGAGATGATATTTGAATGAGTATATGCAAAATACACAGTTTAGATTTGTAAAATACAATACGGAATGGGCCCTACAAGGATGTCCCTCAAATAAACTTCTTTGAGAGATCCTTCAACTGAAGCTTCCTCTATATGCAGAACATCTTGTTGTAGAATTAGTTTATGCTTCTAGGAATTTTCAATGAGATGGAGCATCTTGTTGGCTTCTTTATTGATCCCACTTTGCTAGCCAATTGACGTAAGCCTTGTTAGAAGCTAATTAAATAGATTAGCAACTATAAAAATGAATTTATGTGCATAATATAATGCAAGAGTGAAAGTAACTTTTTGTCCCCTCCAAAACAACAACTGTGATCTTAGGAGTTATACAGAACAGAAGATATCCTTAGAGACGCCGAATAGAACAAGTCAGCATTGTTTTTAACACCCCCCACTTGGCACAATCTCACCAAAGCCGGCCTTGGCGTTCCCTGCCTTCTCTTAAACTCCAAACTTTCCACCTTCACTTCCTTCCATATTTCTCAATCTCCCTGCCTCATTTTTTTCATGGTTTTCTTGTCTACCTCCTAACTGTTTCAACCCCAAAATTTTACCCATTAGTTTTAAGTTTGTATCCAAACTGAAAAATCAATCAAGATATGGACAGGCTCATAAGTTTGGAGCCATCAAATTTCGTTGCAATAAGGATCGAACCGGGACAGAAATGCTACGGCCAGCTTACTTTGCGCAACGTTATGTACACCATGCCGGTGGCCTTCAGGCTTCAAGCGCTCATCAAGAATCGCTACACGGTGAAGCCCCAATCCGGGATCATATCTCCCCTAGAGAAATTGACCATAGAAATTGTGTATCATCTTCCACCAGGGTCAAGCCTCCCTGACTCATTCCCTTATTGCCATGACTCTTTTCTTTTGCATAGCGTGGTTGTGCCCGGAGCAGCCATCAAAGACTCTTCGTCCACGTTTGATGCCGTTCCAAGTGACTGGTTCACCACAAAGAAGAAACAAGTGTTCATAGATAGTGGTGTGAAGATTATGTTTGTTGGTTCACCTATTTTGGCACAACTTGTGGCAGATGGTTTGATGGATGATATTCGGGAAGTTCTTGAGAAGAGTGATCCTTCTTGGAAAGCAGCCGACTCGGTGGATTCAGAGGGTCAATCTTTGCTTCACTTGGCTATTAGTCAAGGCCGGCCTGACCTTGTCCAGCTACTTCTCGAGTTCGAGCCTGATGTAGAGGCTCAGAGCCGGTCAGGGTCTAGCCCACTAGAAGCCGCTGCTTCATGCGGGGAGGCCTTGATCGTGGAGCTTCTATTGGCCCGGGGTGCAAGCACTGAAAGATCCGAGTCCTCTACTTGGGGTCCCGTTCACCTAGCGGCAGCAGGTGGGCACGTGGAGGTTCTTAGGCTTCTTATAATCAAAAGGGCTAATGTTGATGCAGTGACAAAAGACGGTAGCACGGCTTTACACCTTGCAGTTGAGGAGCGAAAAAGGGATTGTGCCAGGCTCTTAATGGCGAGTGGGGCAAAAGCTGAAGTTCGTGACCGCAGAGACGGCGATACTCCTTTACACATCGCTGCCGGGTTGGGGGACGAGTACATGGTGAAGCTGTTGCTGCAAAAGGGTGCTAATAAAGACATTAGAAACTTTGCAGGCCGAACAGCATATGATGTTGCCGCGGAGAACGGGCACACAAGGCTGTTTGATTCGCTTCGACTTGGCGATAGCTTGTGTATCGCTGCGAGGAAGGGTGAGGTGAGAACAATTGTCAGGCTGCTTGAGACAGGCGCAGCCATCAATGGAAGAGACCAACATGGGTGGACAGCTTTGCACAGAGCTTGTTTCAAAGGGAAAATCGATGCGGTTAGAACACTGCTCGAGAAGGGCGTGGATGTGGATGCTAAAGATGAGGATGGATACACGGCCTTGCACTGCGCAGCGGAGTCGGGGCATGCAGATGTGATAGAGTTGTTGGTGAAGAAAGGAGCTGATGCTGAGGCTCGAACTAATAAAGGTGTGACTGCACTGCAGATTGCTGAGTCCTTGCACTATGTTGGGATTACAAGGATACTTGTTCATGGAGGAGCCACAAAAGACAATAATATGGCACATCTCCTGTCACAGGCTTCAGTTGCATTTGGAAGAAGTCTATGGGTCTAGAGGAGGATCTCAAGGGAGGGATGAAGAAGAAATCGAGTCGAGCTAGGGCTCTTCGTGGGAGCTTCGATCGTTCTATGCCATTGGCTGTTTCTTTAATTAGCTATGCTGGATTATGTTGGGGTATGGATGTTTTGTTGAATTAGGGTTTGTCCACATTTAGAGGTCACAATGACTCTGCTTTTGTCTCAAAGTACGTATATGCAGAACAAGTTGTAGACTCATTCATAATATGTTCATTCTAAAACACCTAAATATTTTGTAATTCCTAGCTATATGTTAATAAATATCGTATGTATTGTATATGTCATAACATCTACTGGATACAAGAGAGGCAAAAGACAAAAAGAAAGCATGATCATTGCTTTGGTTTGCTCGGAATTTTGCTCATTCCGCATGTTTTTATTGTAGTAATCTTACAAAATGAATATAATTATCACTGTTGTTTTTGGAGCCCATAAATCTTTTGCATGGTGTGGTAGGATCTAGCAAGGCCCAGATAAACTCTCAGGCCAGCCTTTCAACAATTGTGTGATATAATTTATGGAACGAAATACATAAAATGGCCCAAATTATTAGTCCAGATAAACTTTCTGCCAAAAATAATAGGATAAAAGGAAAAAATTAGGACCGTTTGGTGGTGTTTTCGGAGGCCGTTTTCAGTTTTTATTCTCAGAACATGCTTGTAATTTGCGTTCGGTGGTGAGGGTGAGAAAATACAGATTTTTTTATACTAAAAACGGATTCAAAGTTTTAGTTATATGTCAGAAAATGTTAAAGTGATGTTTTCACTTTGGCATCTTGAAATTGTAGTTGGTGGCAATGTCCTTCCAAACAATCGGCGCAACATCAACTTCAAAAAGTGCACCAACTTATCACTAATATAAAACAAGGTTTATTCACACTAATACTCCTTAAAATTACGGTCAAATCCCATATTATCCTCTCAAACTTAAAGTGGCTCACTTACTCCGCTTGACCGTAGTTTGGTGATCTATTTTGCCTCCTGCTATCAATTCCATCCAAAATCTATTAACTATGATCACATGGTAGATGTTTTTTTGTAATTTCATACACATAGATTATTATCCACCATTGATCTTGAAATTTAGTGAAACCTCCCAAAAGGCGGATCTCATCGATCAGAAGATCTTAAAATTTCTGTAAAAAGCTACAACGGGCATCGACCAGAATCCTTTTCCCAATGCTTATATCAACATGGTGAATGCCAACTTCCCAAGGCTAGACCAACCTAAGCCAAGGTTGGACTTAGGTGGCTCCACGAAGGCTGCGGCGGAAAGAAAGTCAAGGGAGACCATACGGCAAAAGGCAAGGCCAATATGTACCCAGAGGTGACCAAGGTTCTCGAGACGAAAATTCCGACCAAGGAAAAACCTATGCCAATGCGAGGTAACTCTCGAGTTGGTTCAGCCAAAAGCCAAAGAGCTAACTAAGGAACCGACCAAGGGGTTGGTTAAGGAGCAAGTTAAGGATCAAGCCCAAGTGTGCAGACCTAGGAGTATGATAACTAGTTCGACTGAAAATTATGGCCCACATAGCCCAAGGGGCAGAATGGAAGTAAGACCGAACATCAGACACACAAACCTATTTTTCATCTTACACTTTTCTTTTTTTAGACTTTGGATTTTACTTTTCAATCACTTAGTGTAGCAAGTTCTTCCTTTCCTTAGTGTAAGTTTAAATTCTTGCAATTTCCATTATCTTGCCATTTAAATTCAAGCTTATTTCAATCGCTTTCATTTTTATTGTTATTGAATTTTCATTAAGTTTAAATTCAAGTTTAACTTAGTTTATCGTTCTTATCGTTCTTATTTCGTTCTTGTTTATTTATCGCTTTGATTTATTTTATCGCACTTTTAATTTTCATCTTTACGTTATTTATCTTACGCACTTTACTATACGTTATTTATCTTATGCACTTTACTTTATAATTTTCTAGTAAAGTCTGCTATGTTAATGTATGTTTAAGAGTTTGGATAGTAAACTGGTAGTTGGCATTTCATTTTTATTCTAGAGAGTTCTATATCTTGCTTAAATATGAGCATTTGTATTTGACTTTAAGCGCCGAAAAACAAAAGCAGAATTGCAGCCAAAAGTATAATTGTAATGAGTCTCTCTTATCAGCCAAAGAAAGAATATTCAGCAATCTAAATTCCTACTTCCGCTGCTCTCTAACAATTTTAGTAATCTTACAAATGAATTAATTATCATTGTTTTTTTTTTTTTTTTTTGGGGGCCCAAAATCTTTTGCAAACTGTGGTAATATACAGCAACGCCCAGATAAACTCTCAGGCCAGCCTTCAACAATGACTCCTGTGTGATAAAATTTACGGAAAGACAGAAATAACATGGCCCAAATTATTAGCCCAGATAAACATTCTGCCAAAAATGAAAGGATGAAAGGAAAAATTAGAGCCGATTCGGTGGGGTTTTTGGAGGCCGTTTTTAATTTTCATTTTCTGAATACGCCTGTAATTTGCTTTCGATGGTGAAATTAAGAAAAACGCAGAAAATGTTTCTGAAATTAGATTCAAAGTTATAAGTCAGAAACTTTGGCATGTTGACATTGTAGTTGGTGGGGCAATATCCTTTCCAAATAATTTGCGCAACATCACTTCAAAAAGTTCACCAACTTATCACTAATATAAAAAACACTGAGGCATTTTCCAAGTAAGATGAACTGATAAACGTTTTTAGTTTGACTTTTCTCCCCCATCTTTTTATTTGAATTTTTATATAGAGTAAGTCTGATTACATCATTTCGTATTGCTAACGTCCTAGAAACAATTTTATTTTTATTTTTATTTTATTTTAGAAGGAAACTTTGATTAATGGGGTTGAGTAGAAAAGGGAACGATCAATGGTTGGTGATGAAAAAGGGTCTTTGTCTGTCATAGATTACCAACCAAGGAAAGGAAAAGGATTTATCCTCTATGAGGTGGGTTGGTGAGTTTAGGTATTGTATCATTGTAATCTGGATGTACAACAAATATCTTTCTGGTCTATACTTACCCACTACTGACTGGTTTTGGCTGACCTGAGCTTTCTAGAGAAGAAGAGTTACATACAAATGTTTAATGGTCTTTGGTCAATTGGGTATTTCAATCTAGAAAATAATTATTTATCAGCACAACACAAACATGGTACAAATTATCAACAAGGAAATTCAAGTATCCGCTCTTGAATTGCACCCGATTTAGGGAACAATTTTATTTATTTATTAAGATTTTTCATCTTATTAGAAAAATACTTTATGTCAATTGTTTAGTCGTGAGATGACTTTTTTGATGTGGTGTCCTGGTTTGGTTTGGTAATTGAATCAATATGCCCAAACCGAATAACATTCCCTATTCTAACCATAAACAAAAGAAACACATTCTATAAACATGACGAAGTCATACAAACAAAAATAGGAATAATGTTGGTTTCTTCGTTTATAGTAACAATAGAAATACCCAATCCTATTATAAAAACAATACAAATAATTATATTTTTTATTTTTTATCAAGTGAAATTGCATTCATAATTCAACTATAAAATACCAAAATACAAATTCACCAGAGGTACATCAATTACAACTCAAAAAATATAGTTTTCCTCTAGGCACAGCCGCAAAGGGCCCAAATCTTTCATTTATTAAATTTTGAAAATCACACAATTGGAATAACTTCTTTTATCAATAGAGAAAGAGGTGGTTCGAACTTAAGACATTTTTTAACATAAAAAAAAAAATACTACTAGACTAATAATTATTTGATACAATCCAAATATTAGTATGTGAAGAACTTAGACCAAAACAAAAGAAGGAAACACACATGAAATAAATATGGGAAGGAAAAAAAAAAAAACATAATTTAACCTTTGAATAAATATATACACAAAACTTGACACTTTGAAGGTGGCTTACCATAGGAGTCAAGGACTCGTCGCTTTGGAATCGCTGGAAAGTGAATCGTAGAATAAAAATGTGGAGAGGTTTGAGAAACTGAGCTCGATCATGATTCATGAAAAAAGAAAGCTTTTTTGCTTTGGACAGACATCATAAAATGAGTTGATGAAGTAAGTGCCAAAAGCCTCGCAGAATTGCATTGCTAATTCTGATGTAAGTGCCAAAAAGAAAGCTGTCCGTTGTGTTTGTGTGTTTGTGCATTGGAAATTGCAGGGGAGGAATCCGAATGCGGAAGTTGATAAAATAGGAAACGATGACGACGACAAAAATGGCAACAGATGAAAAGTACTGCAGTCTGCAGTGCGCTTCACTAATTATTATCACCTACACCTACCATGGACAAGACGCGTATTTCACACGCCCTGGCATCACAAAAGGGACTTGGGCATTTATTTTAGCTCACTCAAAACTCGTCACAAGCATTGAATTCTTTTCATTTAATTCTAAAAATTATTTTCTTTTTTATGCAAAAGCGATAGTGTTTTATTAGGCTTATTTGCTATAGTACTCCCTGAAATTTTAGTCAAATCTCACTTTACTCTCCAAAAGTTAAAATGGTCCACTTAACCCCCTTGACCAAGGTTTGGTGTTCTAGTTTGCCCCCAAACCGTTATCTGCATTAATAACTCCGTCAATTTTAATGATGTGGCACGACTATTTTAGTCTTTTTATCACAAGTGATGATGTGTCAGATATATACCCCACTTTTTCTGCTTAAGTAGACTAAAATATTAATATAAATAATTAAATAATGTAATTACTTGTTAATATATAAAGTTCAAAACTGGAAAAAAATTAATATTAAAAAAAATCTCTTCTTCTCTCTCTCTCTCTCTCTCGCTCGTTCCCTCCCCTTCCCCTAGCTTCACACTATTAGACTACAATCACCACCTAACCCAAAGCCACCCTCACCACCGCCACTCCAACCCTACCCAACATCACCCACCCAGCAACCAACCCCTACTACCCGTCTACCACACAACTTCTCAAGACACCCCCACCTCTCTCTCTATTCCTCTCTTTCTCCCAAGCCCAGCCCTGACATCCAAATAGTCACCCACCCTGCCACGACCTCCCCCTTTCTTAGCCCCTTATTCTGAACCTGCCCCCTCTTTCCCAGCACAACCCATCAACCCAAACCCTTAGTCCACCCCTAAAAACCATGGCGTCCATCAACGACGGGTCTGGATTTGGCGAAAATTAATATATGAATGTGGGAACTTGATGTTTCTGGACTTGTCTGGAAATTTCTTTGCTGGCCAAATACCAAAACATGTATTTACCAATCTAGGCCAACTTGAATATTTCAATCTCTTCATTAACCGTTTCCAAGGACCACTGCCATAAAACTATCCAATCTTAAATGCCTCCATTTAGCAGTGAACCACCCATAATGGATTTGGTGATTTAGATTATAAGTTTTGATGTTTGGATATGTGGGTATGGTGGTTTATATTGGTGGAGGGATATAGGAGATGGCAGTGGGGAGTAGGCGGGTTGGTGTGCGATGGTTGCTGGGGAAAAGAGAGAGACGAAGAAGAAGATAAGTTTTTTATATTAATTTTTCAATTTTTTAATTAAAGAAGTAATTAATTTTTTATTATTATTAATATTTTAGTTCACTTTAAGCCAAATAAAAAATAAAAAAGGTGGAGTCTGCACATGACACATCATCACTTGTGGGGAAAAAACTAAAATAGCCCTGTCACATCATCAAAATTGACGGAGTTTTGAATGGAGATAACGGTATGGGGCAAAGTGAAATACAAAACCTTAGTCAATGGGGTTTAAGTGGGTCATTTTAACTTCCAGGGGTAAAGTGAGATTTGACCAAGGTTTCAGGGGATGCTACAGTAAATAAGCCTTTATTAATGTTTTTACCATATCTGACCCCCCACTCACGTCTTGACACGTGGAAAATCTAATCGGGTCCAAGTCATCCAAATCACCTCTCAGTGAGCCATGCTGAAACGCTTATCAGCATGCTCCACGTTTCACACCGGTCAAATCGGTAAAATGCCTGCCACTGACGAAGAACACCAACCTTCGGCCCATGATGCCTAGTGACCAGTCAGCACATTCGGTCGAATCTGACAGATCACCTCGGAACTCCCACTAGAACCTGTCAGGGCACGTGTCGACCGCTGAAGACAACACACATACTTATGACAGCCTGAAGGCAGAAGGCTCGACCGGCCTACTCACGCACCGTCTTTATCGATAGCTGCTCAAGCTCCGGGAGCTTCATCTGTGGGCCGTCGATGAAGCAGTTCAAGAACGAGACCACCTTCCGGGGACAGGCCACGTTCACCGGTTCAGCATCGGCATCCTCCTCCTCATCAAGCAACGAGGACGACCGCATCCTCATTCAGCCCTCTTGGCCTCTTCGACAGAGAGGTCACGTCGAGGGCACCCTCGATCTGCCTCTTCCCTATCATTTAGACATAGGCCTCTTTGACGGCTTCGGCCTCAGCTGCCCTTTTCTCCTGGCGACGCTCAGCCACCGTCACCTCCTCAGACGAAGCCCCTTGGCCCGACGAGGCAGTTTCGTCCTCGGCCTTCATGAGCCATCCTTTTTCTTCTGGAGGCCTGCGACTTCAGCCGCCTCCTTGTCGCTTCGTTCATTGCCCTGTCACCAGCCACTGCACGAGTAAAAACACAAGTTAGGAAAGAAACGGTGTACGCCAACTCGAAAAAGGACATGTCGAACGACATTCACTCACCTCTCGTGCCGAACTTCAGGCATGCATTGGTCTAGTTTTCACTCACCTCTCGTGTCGAACTGCAGGCATGCATGGGTCGAGTTTTCACTCACCTCTCGTGCCGAACGGCAAGCACGCATTGATCAAGTTTTCACTCACCTCTCGTGCCGAACGGCAGGCGCACAACGATCGAGTTTTACCACGCCTTCAGCCAATGTCGGCTCTTGCTACAGTTCCCTTCCAATCTTCAAACCAACCCCTTAGCTTGAGGACTTGGGTGACTACATGATTACCATCGCCACACAACGAAAGACGCTCGTACCCGGGTCAGAATGCGGAGCTCAGGGAAACAAGCAAGCCCCCAACCAAGAAGTCCCTCCTCGATCGGAAACTTGAGGTACTCCTGTTTGTACCATATCTGACCCTCCTCATTCACGTCTTGACACGTGGCAAATCTACTCGGGTCCAAGTCATCCAAATCACCTCTCAGTGAGCCATGCCGAAACGCCTATCAGCGTGCTCTCCATTTCACACTGGTCAAATCGGTAAAATGCCTACCACTAACGAAGAACACCAACCTTCGGCGCATGATGCTGAGCAACCAGTCAGCACATTCGGCCGATTCTGACAGATCACATCGGAACTCCCACCAGAACCTGTCAGGGTACGTGTCGACCGCTGAAGACACTCTCACGAGTCCCACATCGAAACTAAGTACTAGGAGCATCACAAATGCTCTCTATAAATAAAGCCCCTTGGCCAAGCCAAGAGGTAAGACTTTTTTTGCTTGACTTATGCTTTCACATTGTCAATAGAATTGCTCCTAGTCCCTAACTTTGGCATCGGAGGATCTTCGGCAGGCACCACATTGGTGTTCAAGACCTCACCTACCGATTCTCCATCCACTGTAAGTTAGCTTTATCTCTTATCTGTTTAGATTTAGCGCGAACAATTAATGATGAAGGATGAAACAAGTACAAAAAATAGGGCTATGACTTGAGCTATGAGGTTTGAACCTCAAACTATTGGTCTGTAAATTAAAGCTTTTTTTTTTCACTTTGTTAGACCCTGTTGACAACAAAATTAATATTCTATATTACTCTAATGTACGGGAAGGAGATTCAAACTTAGGTGTGATGAGGCAGACACACTTCTTTAATTCACTGGCTTGACCCACATTTGCAACAACAACAAAACTTAGGGTATGTTCAGTATTCTATTTGAATATAAATTTTTAAACTTAAAAACATAATTTAAGTCCAAAGCCTAAAAATCTGTTTGGATGCCCAGTTTTGAAAATCCAACCCCAATTTGAGTCTAAAAATATCCAAATTCTTGAAAACAAAAAAGAAGACGTTATTTTTAGAATGTTTTTTAAAAGTGATTTATAAACAATTTAAGGGCCAGTTTGACATTGTTGTGTCGTAAAAATAATCGCTGCCAGATTTTCTTTAAGAGAAAGTGTTTGGCGTTTGGTAAAAAATTTTGTTAAAAGTGATATTGGTACAATAATCAATTTCTAAGTGTTTGGTATAAAAAATAAAAAAAAATTTGTGAAAGTGTTGTGAGTTGTGTATAATACTAAAAAATGGCATTATGTTGAAATGACTTTTCTGTTAAAGTGTTTAATAAAAAAATATTGAGTTCTCTACTTGAATAGGAAATCAAATGCCTTTTTTTTTTTTGGACCTTTTTATTAAGAGGAACGATAATATACTAAATCACAGTACACTACACAGATATTAAAATTCTAATCCATGACATTTTCTAAAAGAAACAATACTTATCTTTGCTGCCTCTTTATTTATTAAATGTGCTTGTTTTGATATTGACTACACAGGTAGGGATTGTTGGAAAATGAAAAAAAGAAAAATTAATAAATAAATTAGAACCTGAACTGGAGCAAGTACTACCGACAGTTAGCCTTTGCTTGGCATATACGCTGTACTTATTCCGTCCCAACCGAATTGAATCTGGCCGCGTTTGAGCTAGCCATTCAATTCCTTTGACTTTCCCCACCGACATTTCTATTGTCCACCCAACCAAATATACAAATTATCTGATTGGGCCGCCACAGATCAAGATCTAAAGTCATCATCACCGCATATGAACACTTCCAACATTTCAGCCATTCTAGTTTATTTATTATTAAATAGACTTTTAAGTGCTGTTATTTTTAAACCATAGTTTTATTTCTTCATTCACTTTATCTTTACATCTATTATGTAAATTTAAAAAAAATACTATCTTATTTTTCAACCCACCATTATTCTTAAAAATATCATTTAATTATTAAATCAACCAAAACCCAAAATCTCTGCACAACCACCTCAAATTCATCAATAATGGCAGTCACTAACGGCTCTCTGCACCAAAACCATCATCAACCAAAACCCTGCTTTTCAATATCTCTTCCAAGCCCTCGACCATCTCCCTCATTGTCTCCCAGAATCCAAAACAAGATCAAGAGCCAGTCCCACTGTGGCTCATCACATAGAGCTACATCATGGGGGGAGGGCACAGATACAAAGCCTTCGTGGAGCTCAGAGAATCAAAGCTACGAAGGAAGTATCTGATGTTGGAATTTTA
>JARDWI010000084.1:0-10359 GCA_029378325.1 Elaeagnus macrophylla
AACTAAATTTATGGTTATTATTATTACCATTATTACAATCATTTAGCTGCTCAGGACTTGAACTACTAGTAGTAGAAGTAGGAGTTAGGTTTGAAGAGCATGAAAAAGAGGTTGTTTTGTGTACCTTAGAAGATGAAGGCGCTGATAGTGAGTCTGAAATTATCAAGCGCGTGGAAGCAGATAACAATACTCCATTGAAAGCAAATGTCATCTCCCTTTATTTTATTGATTTCTGAATATAGTGAAATCAAAGTCTGGAGCTTGGTTTGTTCATGCCAAAGAAGACGAGGGGATTAAGTGCCTGATATTTGTGTATTAGATTGGACGGTTACTGAGGCTATTGTCATTTGATCCATAGACGAAGACAGAGACACACTGGGTTTTGTCGTATTTGGAATGGATGGATCAGTTTCAATTTACGGCTATACGATTAAAATTTCGGAAATTTTCACCAAAATAGAGAAGATTTCTGAATTTCGATTTGACGAACCGGGTAAGTCCATTCTTCTGTATAATGGGCTTTTTGGCTTGGCCATTCTAGCCGATTCTACTTATATTATTCTTTTTTATTTATATCTTTTATAATATAAAATTTTACTTTTATATCCAAATAATAAATTCTCAAAATTCTTAAACCAAAATTCATAATATATGAAAACCATTTTTTCTGAAAAATTTAATAATTATATTTTCTTTTATTTCTTATAATATTTTTTTTAGATTTTTAAAGAATTTATTTTAATCTTTTTAAAAATATTAAAAAAATTCTTCTAGAATTTCTAAAATATTTTTTAAAAGCCTTTAAATTCTTCTAAGAATTTTTCTTTTATTATGATATTTTCTAAATTTTTTTAGATTTTTTTTAATATATTATTATTTGTCTTCGTAACAGTATTATGTTATTTATTTTCTTAAAATCTTTTCAGTTAAATTTTTCTTAAAATCTTTATTATTTTTAATATTTCTTATTAAACTTAATAATTCATGTTAATTAAAATTTTGTGATAATGTAAACATTTTCTTCATTAATAGGATATTTATTTATGATGTAAATATGTTAATTTTAAGTTTCAATTGAAAATTACTTTATAAATTATTGTCTATTATATTTCTTTAAGTAATCCTTTTATTATTTCCTTAATCAGTAATATTAATTTTATTGTTTATTTTTTATAATATTTTAAATAACTTAATTCTCTCTTTGAATTAAATTAATTATACTTAATTTTATACTTTTTGTTTATAACCTTCTTATCAAATATGTTTATAGTTTATAGCTCCGATACCAAATTTTGAGCTAAATTTTTAGCTTCAATTAGCTTATTTTCTTTCTTTTTTTTTCTTTAAATAAATAAAACTCAATAATTAAGTTATTAAATTCTTCTTCATTTACCTTAACAAATTTTTGTGCAAAATAATTCTTTAAATTTTTTCCTACGAGATTGTCTATTAAGTATAAAATACTATAAATATAATCTGTATAATAATTTTAAAAAAATGTCAAATTCTTTAAAATTTTCTAAACAGATTTCATAATTTTCATTGTCAAAATATTGTTCTAGGAGTTTCATATATTTTCCTTCAAAATTTTCTATCTCGATCATAATTTTCTTTTATTTCTCTTCCTTTTGTTTAAATTTTTTTCCATGTCTACCAATTGGGGCTAGTTAAACACTAGTTGTTCCTACTTGAGTTTTAAGTTCAAATTTTCAAGTTCTACGTCTATCTAACGATTAAATACTTGAATTTTTTTTTAATTTCTTCTATGTCCATATTTATTAGTTTAAGACTTGCTTTAAGATCCAAGTATTCTTTGTCTTAGTCTTTTACTAAATTATATATATATATATAGAAAAATAGTCAATTAATTCTTATAAATTTTTAATTATTTTTGACCTTCCTACACTTTTTCTAAAGTTATCTTTTACATATGTTTTAAAACAAACAAGTGTTTGTTTGGGATAAATTGTATCTTTTAAATTTTTTTAAGTTTCAGAATATTTCTTACTTTACTTCTATATAAATTTGTCCTTGATTTCTTAGTTTTATTATAATTTATTTTCTTGTTATTATGTTTGTTTTCTAATTTCTCCATAAATCAATATATAACTTATAAGGTTAATAATATCAATAAAATTTAAGGTATACTAGTCTCTAAATATAAATTGATATATTTTACTAAGTCATTTTTAAGAGTTTTAGCCCCAAAATCCTATTAGACACTAGCATAATACAATTTTGAGTAGTTTTCCCTATTTTTGAGCAAGGGATAAGAGTTGACATTTTTTGAGCAAAAATAGACAATTTGAGGGCACTTTTGGAGGAATTCAATACAAAAATTTCACCATTCAACTCCTCGAAGTGTAATTTTTATGTTTCTTATAATTTTTTTCTTGTTTTTATTGTTTTAAAAATGGGTATTATGGAGTAGAGACTTTGTTCTAGAAATTTAATAAAACTTATTCTATGAACATGATTTTTTTAATATTATTTAAGTATTTATATTATCTAATTTAGTGTACTTAATGCTCTTATTTAAATTGGCTATTTAATTAAGTAATTTGTTAATTTTGTGTATAATTGAAGGATTGGTATAAAATTATAAAAATAATTAAATTAGCATATATGTAATGAGACAAAAAATTATCATTATTATGTGTAAAATTAGTTATGAATTATAGGTGCTTATGACCCATGTATGCTTAGATGACTATAGATATATAGGCTAGGTTTTATATAAATTGTGATTATCATGACCATAGAAGTGTGGGTGATAGTTATTTGTGTAGAATTTGCTTAATCTATACATTTTATTTTAATATTAGAAAGACATAGAAAATCATGGGAGTAGAATGGAAAAAGTTTAATTCTTAAATTTCTCTAATTTGTGTTGAAACTTGTTACGTTTAATTTTATTTAGTTTAATTGAGCATTTAAATTCTACTTTTGAAATTGATCATTCAAATAGAATAAAAAAGCATATAATTTGATAGCTAGTTTAAATATATAAAATTTTCTCAAGTTTTAAGGACAACTCATACTCACTCACACTAAACTACTTGTTTACATACCGTATATTTGTAGGACACGTACCCAATTTTTGGCTCCAATGTCGGGGACTTAGCATATAATATTGTGTTAAGGCTATACTTCTCTATTTTAAACATTTATTTTATTACTAATATTTTCTTGTAGTTTTGCTTTGTTTTTATGAATGTTATATGTGTGGGGCTCAAAGTTTGGAGACTATCCATTTCGACCCATAAATTGAAATATATTTTGTAGGCTGATTAGAGAGGGACCTCAATTAAATTTTCCTACAATGGAGAGACAACCAAATAAACCACTACCAACTCAACAAGAGATTGATGAACCTAAGGCTCTTTAAGAGTATGCCACACTAATGATGGATGGTATTCACATGTCTATTCGGAGGCCCATTGTTATTGCTAACAACTTTGATTTGAAACTGGCAATCATACAAATGGTGCAAGGAAACTAATTTGATGGTTTTGTTAATGATGATCTGAACACCCATTTAGCATCTTTTTTAAAATTGTGTGATATATTCAAGAAATATGAGGTGTTCGATGATGCAATTAGACATCAATTATTTCCATTCTCACTTTAGAATAAAACTAAGGGGCTTTAATCTCTACCATTGGTTCTATAACAACATGGGGTGACTTAGCCCAAAAGTTTCATTCCAAGTATTTTCCTCCCGCCAATGCTGTAAAGTTAAGAAATGACATCACTTCATTACAACAATTTAAAGGGGAGTCGTTCTATGAAGCATGAGGAAGGTTTAAGGAGCTTAAGAGAATGTATCCACATTATGGGTTACTAAAGTGGCTTCAGGTTCAAAATTTTTACAAAGATTTGAGTTGCCAGCCACATACTATTATTGATACCATAACGAGTGGAGCAATTATGCATAAAACTAAAAATGAAGCATTTTTTTTTTTGGAAGAAATGGCTTCCAACAATTATCAATAGCCGGTTGAAAAGTTAATTCCAAAGAAATAAAGTGGTATAATAGACATGGATACCTTCACTGCATTACAAGCCCAATCTAATTAAATTTTGTTAGGATTGTCTAAGAAGTTGAATATGGGACTATGGCAGTCAATATTGTGCAAAGTTTATTCTTGGTGTGTGACATATGTAGTGGGAGCTATAGAAGTGATGCTTGTATGTACAATCAAAAACAGTGAACTTTGTAGAGAACTACAACCGACAAGACAATCCTTATTCTAACACTTATACCTTCACTGCATTACAAGCCGAATCTAATGAAATTTTGTTAGGATTGTCTAAGAAATTGAATATGGGACTATGGAAATCAATATTGTCCAAGGTCTATTCTTGGTGTGTGACATATGTAGTGGGAGCTATAGAAGTGATGCTTGTATGTACAATACAAAACAGTGAACTTTGTAGAGAACTACAACTGACAAGATAATCCTTATTCTAACACTTACAATCTAGGTTGGAAGAATCATCCAAATTTCTCATAGAACAACAATTAAGGAAGTGAATTTCCAAACCGACCACCATTTCAACCACCCGATTTTGAACAACTTACCCAAAAGAAGAAACCAAGCTTAGATGACAAGTTTGATGTTATGATGGGTATGATGAAGGGTTTAGAGAATCATATTAAGACTCATATTGATTCTCGGTTTGAGATCATGGGTAATAAGTTGGAGGTTGAAGTTGATAAGTTGGAAGCTACACATGGAGTTTCAATCCAAAATTTGGAGATGCAAATGGGGCAAATGCCCAAATACTTCATAACTGACCACAAGGTTCTCTCCCTAAAGATATCTACCAAATCCTATAAGAGATGGAAAAGAACAATGTAAACTTATCACTTTTCAAAGTGGTAAGGAGTTAGGAGTTAGGAGTTAGGAGAAGATAAGGATGGAGTTGAAGAAAAAGTTGATCCAAGAAAGAGTGAAGTAAGGGAAGAAGAAGAACAAGAAGAATCTTATGTACTTAAATTGAGATTTTCATACACCCTTCCACCACCATATTCGCAAAGGTTTCAAAAGAATAAGATGGATAAGCAATTTTAAAAAAATTGACGCTTTTAAGGAATTACGTATCAACATTTCATTTGCCAATTCTCTTGAGAAAATGTCATCTTATGTGAAATTTATGAAGGACGTCTTGACCAATAAGAGGTGTTTGGGAGACTGAGAGACGATGTCACTCACGGAGGAGTGTAGTGCTATTTTAGCACAATGGTTGAAAAGCAAAAAGATCCTGGAAGCTTCAACATACTGTGTAAAATTGGGAAGCTAGAATTTGAAAAGGCATTATGTGATCTTGGAGCTAGCATAAATTTGATGTCATTTTTAGTTTTTAAGAGGCTTAGGTTAGATGAGGCAAGATCAACTTCGTCACACTCTAAATAACAGATATGTCACTTAAAAGACCAAGGGGTATTGTTGAATATGTGTTAATTAAGGTTAATAAATTCATTATTTTGGCAAATTTTATAGTACTATACATGGAGGAAGACTGGAATATCCTCATTATTCTTGGAAGGCCATACCTTGCAAGTGTGAGAGCTTTGATTGATGTACACAAAGAAAAGCTCACTATTAGGATGCAAAATGAAGAGATAAATTTAATGTTTTTAAATCCATGAAATTTTTAAATGATATATATGATTGTTTTAGGATAGATTCTTTTCACCAATGTGTACATGATATATTTAGAGATGACTATTCTATTGATCATTTAGAGTTTGTTATCACTAAATCATGTATTTTGGATAAAAAAGAATGTTGAAAGTACTTATGATGCTATGCATGCTCATGATGTTGACATTGATGATAGCATGCATGAGGTCATTGATACCATTGATTTCCATGTTAGCATGAGAGTAGTGATAACATTGTTTTGAATGACCATGATGGAGATAATATGGGTTTGAATAATGATGTTGTGGATATTGTACATTTTATGGAGGTTATCCCTACTTGTGTTGGTATTAATGCTTTTGATAAAGTGTTGAAAGATAGGTCTTTACTAAGGGCATGTTTGGTTGATAGTAATCGTAATCGTAATAGAAATCATTTTTGGGTATTACTGTGTTTGGTTTGACTGTACTCTGTAATGGAATATAAAAGGATTACAGCTGTAATCCTCATTACGCCTCAAGTCCTATCTATTTTTCTCACAATTTATATAATTATTTATGATTTTTTTGCTCATTCTATCTCTTTTATCTCATTACGTCTGCAGTTCTCTGTAATTCTCATTACTCCTTCAGTCCTATCTATTTTTCTCACAATTTGGATAATCATTTATGATTTTTTTGCTCATTTTATCTCTTTTAGTAATAAAAAAAGTTTATTTTTAAATTTTAATTCATTTATAATTTTATAATCTTTATTTTAATATTATTATTTATTTTAATTACACTGCTTAAACAAACATTGTAATAGTAATATTATTTTCTTTACATTCAATTCCATTACAATTACTATTTTTATTACTTTTATATTTAACGAATCAAATGTCAACTTAAGTCATTGCCTATTCATCTCAAATAGGCTTATTTGGGAGATTGTGAGACACTACCGGTAATTATTTTTTCGACACTCAACAAGGAACAATAGGGAAGGTTATTGATGATTTTAAAAGAAAGAAAAGGAGTTATTGGGTGGTCTGTAGCAAACATCAAAGAAATTAGCTCTTCTATTTGTATGCATAATATTTTGATGGAGGAGGGGACTATTCCTACTAGAAATGTACAAATGAGGTTGAATCCTGTGACGAAAGATGTAGTAAAGAATGAGGTCATTAAATAGTTGAATATGTGCATCATTTTTTTTCATATTTGATAGCAAGTGGGTGAGCTCGGTTCAAAGTATTCCTAAAAATGGTGGTATGATCATGGTATTAAATGAAGTTAATGATCTCATCCTAATAAGAACGATAACCGAACGGAGAATTTGTATGGATTATCAGAAGGTTAATAAGGGGACTCGAAAAGATCATTTTTCTGTACCTTTCATAGACTAAGTGCTTGATAAGTTGACAGGTCATGAGTTTTATTGTCTTTTGGATGGGTACTTAGATACAACCAAATTGTCATTGCTCTAAAGGACCAAGGAAAAACCACTTTCACTGTCCATATGGGACATTTTTCAAAGAATGTTATTTGGGCTGTGTAATGCACCAACTACTTTTTAACGATGCATGATGGATTTTTTTTAACATGGTGGAGCGGATCTTGAAGGTATTTATGAATAATTTTTCTGTGTTTGGTAACACTTTTGATACTTGCTTGTACCATTTTTCTCTTGTTTTGCAAAAACGTGAACAAATCAATTTGGTCTTAAATTAAGAAAAATGTCACTTCATGGTAAATGAAGGGATTATCTTAGGTCATAGATTTTCCTTCAAAGGAATTTAAGTTGATAGAACCAAGATTGATATGATTGAAAAGTTGCCTCCTCCAACTAATGTGAGAGGGGCGCAAAGTTTCCTTGGCCATGACGGATTCTATAAAAAATTTATCCAAAACTTCTCCAAAATATCTAAGCCTTTGTGTAATCTCTTAGAGAAAGATAAGCCGCTCAAATTTGATGAGGCTTATTTGGAAGCCTTTCCAATATTAAGGGAAAGGTTGGTGACGACACCTATTGTTGTAGCTTCGAATTGAGATTTACTATTTGAGTTTATGTGTGATGTTTCGAATTATACAGTAGGAGTAGTTTTGGGACAACTGAAAGGAAAGATTTTTTATGTTATTTATTATGCAAACAAAATCTTTAATGATGTCCAAGTCAACTATGCAACAAAGGAGAAAGAGCTTTAGGTGATGGTATTTGCTTTAGAAAATTTTCGGTCTTATCTTATTGATACCAAAGTTATTGTGTACATGGATCATTTGGCACTCAAATACCTATTGGCAAAGAAGGACGCAAAACCTTCGTTGATTAGATGGGTTCTTCTTTTTCATGAATTTAACTTAAAGATAACGAACAAGAAAAGGTTGGAGAACCTAGTGGCGAATCACTTGCCAAGATTAGAGAATGAAGGTAATGATAATTTAATTATTAATGATACATTTCTTGATGAACAAGTGTTTAATATTGATCATGTTAGCATGCCTTGGTTTATGGACTACCCAAATTTCCTTGCATGTGGGATGATGCCACCAAATTTTTCTTCTGTGGAAAAGAAGAGATTTTTTAGGGAGAGTAGGTTGTATTTATGGGATAAGCCATTTTAGTTCAAAATATGTTTCGATGAGATTATGAGAAGATGTATTTATATCGAAGAGGTTGAAGATATACTTAAACATTGTCATGCTTTGGAGTATGAATGACACTTTAATAGTGCAAGAACGACTGCAAATGTGCTTGAATAGGGATTTTATTGGCCAATCATCTTCAATGATACTTATGAGTTTATTAAAAGTTGTGATAGATACCAAAAGGTTGAAAATTTATCAAGGAGTCATAAGATACTTTTGAAAAATATCTTGGAGGTGAAGTTATTTGATGTATAGGCACTACGCCAAAATATGGCTTCAAAGACGGTCATTAACCGTCATTGTAAAGCTACGATGATGCTTCAAAAAAAATACAATGACCGTCATCTATTCAGGCGTCATCGTAAATAAGCATTTTTAATGACGGTCATGACCGTCATGAAAAATAAAAAACGACCGTCATTAAAAATCGTAAAAAAATAAGCGACCGTCATCAAAAATATATTCTATGACGGTTGTTATTTCATGACCATCATTGTAAACTGACAATGACCGTCATTAAAAATATCAAATAAAATTTAAAAATAACAGCTAGTACACTATTTAATGACGGTTATTCAAATGATTGTCCTAAATATGCGTGTATATATATATATATATATATATATATATATTGTGCTTTCTATTGATCCTGTTTTATATATTAAATTGACCATACGAATAATAACAAATCAATAACTTTATTAATAAATCTGTAATCTCCAATTACTAATTAACTTTTCAAAACATAAGTAGGTCTATACTCAAAATGAAAAATATATAATTATCTAAAATAATCTCACTATACATTAGCTAAAATAAAAGTAAAACTTGATATGTTCTACTATCCACGAATATGTATTGTCACATATATGCACCACTCCTGCCTCAATTGAAATAGTTCTTCTCTTGTATAGCGCAACTTGTACTTCCACTACAAGTATCAGATACAAAACAAAGTTTAGTAAAATAATTAAAACTATATTAAAATGTAAACATAGATTACATAAACTATATTAAAGATTAATATCAATTCAGTTATACTTGTACGAGAATTGTTAACAATGTCTTTCATAAATAGCATGATATAGTAGCCACATTCATAGCCTCCTGCTTGTTTTGGGCACTATTTACAATAAAATTTAAACAAATAATATAATTATTCAAGTAAATAAATACTATAATTGGACCATAAATAATTAACTATCATATATACCTTAATTTGATTGACTTGCAAAGTCGATGAATTCTCTCTTTGAATCATGACACCCCACATATTATAAGCCCTATGTACAATAATTGTCTCTTGGCTACCTTTGTTGGGAAAGACTTTACCATAAGCAACAATATTGTTTACATCATCCATAGCTAACTTACAATCATTTCCCTTCAAAGAAAAAAATGAGTGACTTCAGTAAAATATGTTATATAAAATATAAATATAAATTCTATAAACTCACCATGTCGTTACAAAAATAAATATAAAATCAAAGATTTAATTTTTATTTACATTAATTATGTTATCTTCTAACATTATTATTATTATTATTATACTAATTAATTTTCATTTGTTTTAATTTCAAAAATATTTTATACATTTTAAATTTTTATTAGTGAAATAAATTTAATATAATTTTTTATATATATAAAATAATTTATTTTGCTAAATTTCTTATAATCTTTCTTCTTGTTATAAAATTTGTTATGAAAAGAATATTAAATTATATGAAAAGAAAAAAATATGATTGGCGAATATGGCTAACAGAATTAACATATAAATTAATCTTTCTTAACATATAAATTAACATGAAAATTTACAAGAATTTTTTATATAATCTTTCTTCTTGTTATATGATCAGACATTACAATATATATTAATTCATACATACAAATTATTTTATTTGCATACAGTAAGGTCTTCATATATATTCATATATATCACCAGACATCACCACGGCATATATATATTAATTCATACATACCTGTGCAGCGATGGCGTGGACGACGCGGGGACGACGCGGGGACGAGCGGCGAGGACCACGCGGGGACGAGCGGCGAGGACGACGCAGGGACGAGCGGCGAGA
>JARDWI010000086.1:0-35172 GCA_029378325.1 Elaeagnus macrophylla
AGTTGATTAAAAATCCTACAACATTACCTGCCCAACCCAATCAGAGGCCAATTTACATGTAAGTGAGAAAGGAACGTGAGTCATTTTAATTTTCAATAAATAAAATTTTAGTTATAATATTTATAAAATTATAGATAAATTACAAACATAATTATAATTGTGCCCCACCTAAATTTAACATTTTAGACTTTTAACTCGTTACAAACTCAATAATTTACACATATTTTTATTAAAATGATATACATATAATATATTTTTTTAATTAAAAAATTATTAATTAAAAAATATCTAATATTATTTTTTACTGTATAAATGGTGCCTCTGTTAGTTATACAACCTAAATTCGCCACTGAACCCAATTACGTTCGACCATTTTCAAAACGCATGCCGAAAACCACCGGAGAGGAGTTGATAGGCAAGGTCCGCAAGAACTGTGGTGATGACTCTGTTTTTTACTGGAAATTTCAATATGCGACTTTGCGTAGTGGTTATTTTTTCAATTTTGGCAGCATTTGTCGCATACACAAGTGTGTTATACTTTTTAATTATTATTTGTTATTATTCTTATTTTGAATTTATTCAAAAAATAGTTTAAATAATAGATACTTTAAAAAAAATTTCCAACCTAATTAATTTGCCTACAGCGAAGAAAATAAATAACCCTCATGAAAACACCATTATTTTTTAAAATAAAAGAAAAGATGTACAACACACTGTTTTAAAAAGAATGAAGGTATACGCTTCAATTTGTGATTTCAACGAAGAAATGCACGCATGAAGGCGTATGTATGTGATTAGGCATCAAAGGCGCCACAATTCAAAAAATTTAGAGAAATTTTATGAGTTTTTCTTAGCGTTTGGGTCTGATCCAAGTTTTAAATTAAAATCCAATCAAAATCAAGCTTACCTATAAAAAAAGAAGAAGAGAGAAAATAAAAATGAAATCAGAGAATTGAAGTAAAGGGTTTTTTCTACTCTAATAGTGCGTTACTTCGCTCGAGTGACTTTAGCCGCCAAAAATATGTAACAAATTTCAGCCTCTGATTTAGTTTTACTCGTCCCTTTTGTGTGGCATATGCTGTAAAAATCACATCTCTATTGGTTAACGGTGTTAAATTTGGTTGATGGAAAAAAAGAGCCAATAATGAGATTTATTTATAATGTCAGGGATGATTTTTTTTGTTACGGTGTTATATAATTTTTATTTTATTTTAAATTTCTAATAATTGAAAAGATTCATAAATTCAAAATAAAAATAAAAATACAAACACAAATAATTACAATAATTCATAATTTAATTATAAATTAAAGTGAAATAACATGCCAAGTGATTAGCTTTTTATGTTTGGGTTAACTGCTTAGAAAAGATTATTCACATAATTTTTTATTATTCTTATATATATTGGAATAATAATATTATAACTGCTTGTATAGTCTTTAAAATACCTAGTATTTATATAATGAAATGATAATGGAATACTCTATCATTTGCTACTGTTTTTGTTCTTTTAGATGTTAACAAGAGATCGATTATAGGTTTTGTTATGATTAATTTTTATTATCTTTTTCATCAATTTAATAATAATTATAGTTAAAAAATTAGATAAATAATGAATAAAGATGCTACAGAGTGTCAATCTAATTGAAATATCTTAATGTATTTTTGAAATTTTTTACTACAACCTTTTATTTTTAAAAATAAAAAATTTTATGTATTACTTTTTTATGCTAAAACTTGGGAAAAAAAATATTTTTAAATTATTATTTATAAGCCAAATTTAGGGGCGAGAATTTATGCAAGTTATATTAATTTATTTAGTAAATGAATCATATATATGTTTGACGCATCATGTTTGGGGTACACCCCTCAATGGACGTATCATGGACGGGTACACCCTCAATTAGATCGAGAATCTCTCAATGTTAATAATCTATTTTGTGTGGGTGTGGTGTGTTAAAGTGTGTAAGAATTATCTACTCCTATCCTTCTCCTTATCTCGTTCAGGTTTTTTCTGAAAGAAAAAAAAAAGTGCAAAAGAATTAAAATTGCGGCTATACTTCTAAGGTTTTAAGCTTCTTTTATATGTTGTATTATGTACCATACGGTTTTTATATTTTTAAAAAAATATTATTTTTAATTTAACTTAAAAGAAAGTAAATACAAATATTTTTTAATATTAAAAATTTAGGTAAGTTAAATGTTTATAATTCTAAACACAGGGTAGTCCTAGCAAGACCTTAGACGAGATGTGTTATAGGACCTTTCATATATTATATTTAATATTTTTATTAAAATTTTAAATTTTAAATATATTTAATTCAATATAAATATATTGAAATATTAAATAAAAATATAAGCACAAATGCTTAGTAATTTTTATTTAATTTATTCTAAATATACAATAATATAATTATAATAAAAAATGTTTCATACTTTTTATCAATTATGTCAAAAAAATATCTTACCAACAAATTTAGTTATGAAAATTAATAAATTTAAGATGATAAATAAAATTTATTTTATGCACATCATAATTTTTTTTTCTCACAATTTACTTAGCTAAAAAAATTAAAAACTGAATTAATTTAAATGGTAAATTTTTTTTTTGAAAATGTGGTTATGGATTTGAATTCCTTCGTTAATCTTGACTATATATAACAATTATATTTTTCTAAGATTTAATAGATTTAAGTTCTAATCAGGAAATGATTTCTGATACATAATTTAAAAAATTCATCAAATACTCATGTTTTCATCAAGTAATAAATATTAAATTTATCTAGAAGATTTTTTTTTTGTACATGAACAAGGTGCAAATTTTTTATTCTATATAATAATAAACAATTAAGATTGAAATCATTGTGAAAAATAATTAAATATTTATCAATTAAAAATAACTAAAAATATGGAAACATGTTATTATTTATCTAGTTTTAATTGATATAAGATAATATGTTTATGTTATTTATAAATGCTCTTTGTATTAATAGATTATATTAGTTTTGATTTTAAAGAAATGAAATAAAAAATTATTTTTATTATTATAATGTAAAAAAAAAAAAAGAGAGAGAGACAGAGACAGATTAAAACGTACTCTTTGAGTTGAGCCCTTCTTAAATTAGTGAGCTCGGGACAGATACAGAGTGTAAGCGAACATAAATCGAAAATGGACAAAAATAGCGTGATATTCAATAGAAACGAATCGTTTTACAATTTAATTAAAATATAAATTTATAAAAATATCCTTAGTAAATAAGTTAAAGGAAGATTCTGTACAACTTACAGAATGACCTCCATACATAATTATTTATAACTTTTGTACAACTTACAAAATGATTTATAATTTATATACAAGTATAATTTACAAAATGATTTAGATACATAATTATTTATAATTTATGTATAACTTACAGAATAATTCAAGTATAAAACTATTTATAATTTACATAATGACTAGCGTACATAGTTATTTACATTTTTTTGTACAATTTATAGAATAAATGCAAGTTTCTGTATATGATACAAAATAATATTTTTATTATGTACAAATTACATAAAAAAATCTTAAAATCATAATAAATAAATTCTAAATATTTTAATGCAAGATTTTGTACATCATACAAAAATAATAATTTTATTCTGTACATGTTATAAAAAAATATATAGATATTAAAATAAAAAAATTATAAATATAAATCTAAAATTTTGTATATATTACGTAATAAAATTTTCAATTAGCAATAAATTTAGCAGTAAAATTGATAAAATAGAAGCTTTGATAATTAAAATGAAAAATTTAAATTATATTAAAATATTTATATTATTCATCATTTTATTAAAATTTTAAACTGCACAATACAAAAAATTGTTGCCAAAAATGATTGACAAAAATTATTGCAAAAAGTTAGAGGGTTAAAAAAGTAAATGTAATTGATAAAAACGACGCCGAAAATCGATTTTCGGCCATTTGATTGTTTTTGTCAGAATGCCTCTATACGGAGGTATTAATTCTAAATTAGTGCTCTTTGCGATGGCCAAAATAAACCGGAGCTTGGGCCAATCTTGTCTAAACGTACATTAAATTTAAATGTTCATAGTTTGAAATAGGTTCACTATTCTTATATATAAAAAAAAAAGTTCACTATTTTAATAAAATTCTAATTTTATTTTTAGTATTTTTTTATTCTTATTATTAATTAATACCCATATTTAAAAAAAAAAATTAAATTGATACAATTTTTACATATGATTAATACATACAATTTTAATAAAGGATATTTTTAACATTTTTGTTTTTTTTTTTCTTCCCCTACAAAAAAATTGTATTTTTTTGAATCATTTTTGGTTTTTTAACCATTTTTTAGTCTCTTTTCTCTCCTACATTTTTAACTAATTCATACTTTATAAATAATACATTATCATAATTGTCTAATATTTACTTGATGCATGTTACTTTGATAAGTTTTAATTATAAAATAAAATTTTGACTATTAAAATATTAATAAAATTTTCAGTATTCTTTCTCAAGTAAAAAATATATAATGGGTGAATAAAAGTAAAAGTATGGTACAATTCATTTATCGTAGTTTCTAAAAACGCTCAATTATTTTTAATATCTAACTTATATATCATAGGGATAGAAGAGACTAAAAAACTGATTAAAAATGCCAAAAATAGTTGAAAAAATATTGTTTCTATCATATGGGAGAGAGTAGACTAAAAAAATTGATTGAAAATGCCAAAAATGGTTGAAAAAATATTGTTTTTATAATAAGGGAGGGAAAAGATTGAAAAAATTGGTTAGAAAAATAAAAAATGAATGAAAAAAATATTGTTTCTTTAGTAGAGAGAATAAAAAGACAAAAATGTCAAAAATATCTTTCATTAGAATTGCATGTATTGTTTATATATGAAAATTGCACTAAATTAATATTTTTTTAAATATAAGTATCATTAAAATATCAACTAATAATAAAAATAAAAAATAAAATAAAAAATTATTAAAATAACAAATCTATTTTAAATACACATTGTTCGTGGATTAAAAACTTTAATTACTTATATAATTTTTATTCTATACAATGTGTGTATTTATATGTCGCTAAAACTATAAGATATAAAGCCAAACAAAATATTTAAAAAATAAATTATTTAATATAAGTAAACATTTTTTTTTAATAATTACATAAATTTATATTTATTTTTGCATCTAAATTAATTATATTATAATATGTAGTAAAATTATTTAAAAAAATTGATTAATTTTTTTATTTTTAAATTAATTTTATCATATCATAATATATTTAATGTGAGTACAAAATGAATATAGATTTATGTATTTTTTATATTATTTTTACTAATTTTATTTTATGATGACATCTAACTTGCAATTTATTTGATATTTCTATTTTACCCTACATTATAATAGAGTATTAGTTTCCTTTCTCATATTCTCATAATCTCTCCTTATTCCCTTCTCTTTTTTCTCTTTGTCTAGGTCTTGTTCGTCGCCGACGTGGAGGAATACAACTAGGATCATTATGGCTCAGAAGAGGTGGATTAGTCTTCTGATAAACAGTAGACTTGATTGAAATACTCTTCAGGCGTGTGATTCTCTCTGGATTGGTGTGTTGAATCAATTATTTAAAATCAAGCTTGTCAGACTAATGTTTAAGACTTCTTCGGGGCCATGAACATATGGATGAAAAGGAACTCCGACGTTGAGACTGAATCACCTCCATTTTCTCAATAAATTTGAGGATATGATAACGGTTGAGTTTGCTACCGTTGAAGTTTGTTATCTAAAAATTGGTCAAATACCCAAGTTGAAGGCACATCAAATGTTTTAATTTTCCATAAAGATGAAATCTCGAATGCTACCAATGTAGGTGATAGTGGGTTTGCGTTGTTTTACAAACAAAAAATTATTTTATAAATCCTCAATTCAACGTTGTCGATTTAATGCTCCTAATCAATTGGGAAAGTATTCAAATTGTTATTGGGTTAATTCGGTTATAGAGAACAAAAAGTGATGGTTGGAAATATTATAGTGCTTCGAATTAATGGTTGTTTGATAATATGTATAGAGATGATATAGAGAATATTTTGATTTCAATTATCATATGTGATGGTTGTTTGATAATCAATGACCAGCATGAACTTGGTAATTGCTAATAAATTATTGGGTTTCTATTAATGAGTAATGACTACATTTTTTGTGTAGTTACTCCATTAGAACTTAGTAGAATTATTTGTTTTACCGTCTACCTAAAATTTAATGCATGTTGAAATGAATTTGGTTAATAAACCTATCTTGTAAAATGCAATTCCACCAATGGGATATCTAATATGTTAACCTTAATTTTGGCAAGCACAATTAAAACTTAATCAAAATAATTACCGATCAATCAAAATTTAATTAATTTAATAATTTTTAACTTAATTAAAATCAGTCTAATTTAAGCTAGTTTAATTTAATAAATAAAATTGGTTCATAAAAATAAAAGTAAAAATTAAGAATACTTTTACATAATAAATAAAAACTTAAGAAGAGAGAATCATATATAATTTTTTTATTATTAATATGAGATCACAACATAACCTCTCTCTCTCTCTCTCATTATTATTTACTTTTTTTTGAAAAGAAAACACCTAACTTCTCCTGATTCCGTTGTTCACGGCTTTGCTTCCCTTTGGTTTTCTCAGCCATTTTTGCCATTTTTCTACAGTCATTGTCAGAAACCAATCAACTTTATAATGTGAAAGGATAATATATCCCATAGATATCCCAAATACAGTTCCACATCCATATCCCATCACTACAAATTTCCAATCAAGTGCGACTCCTGACTCCGAATCACCATCTTCGTTCAAATTTGTTGTTGGTGGTTGCTCTGCCTCATCATTGTTGCACTTTCTAGACAATGGAAATCCACACAATCCCACATTTCCAAGGTACGAACTATTCTCAAATGTGTTAAATTGATTGCCCCTAGGTATTGCTCCCACGAGTTGATTATATGACAAATTCATAACAGCTATTGAAGTGATTTCACTCAACTCTGAAGGAATCTCTCCGACAATCTTATTTGAAGAAAGATCTAACCATTCAAGGTTCGTCAGATTGCTTAATGATGATGGAATAGAATTAGATAGTTCATTGTGAGAAAAATTTAGTCCTTTTAGGGATTTAAGCTTTCCAATAACCTCTGGAATCATTCCTTTAAAGTCTTTTTCTGATAAATCAATGGTTGTGAAGATGGTTTGGATTTTCACCAGTTCAACATAAAAGCCCTTCATTACCACCATAACAGAATCCTGATAATAGGGTTCTCCTTCTCCCATGTATCTCAACTTGTCTGCATGACCATCCATCATAGCTATCATGTTTTTGAAATATTCAGTTGGCAAAAGTCCCTTTAATTTGTTGTGCGAAAGGTCCATGATTCGCAACTTTTGAAAAGGAGATCTAGTCTTGGGAGTCCCTATGGGACCATGAAATCTGTTAGATCTCAAGATGAGAACCTGAAGCATTGGAAGAGATTCCAACCATTTGGGAAAGGTATCGTTTATCTTATTGTTTCCCAAGTCTAGAATTTCTAGATTTTCACAGTTGATCAAAGACTTTGGTACTGACCCTTCTAGTTGGTTTCTATTAAGGTTTATATTCCTTAAAGAGTTGCCCTTTGCAAATGATGACGGAACTGAACCGTGAAGTTCATTCTTCCTTAGGTCTAGCACAGAAAGGCTGAGACTAAATCTCCCAAAATAAGAAGGTATGTTGCCACTCAAATTATTACTTGACAAATCAAGGACTTTCAGTGATGTCAACTCCGAAAACTGCCTCGGCATTTCTCCAAAAAGCTTGTTTGAGGAGAGTGATAACCATTCAAGATTTGTCAAATTTCCCAATGATGTTGGAATGAAACCTGTTAAACTGTTGTAAGAGAAGTTGAGACCTTTGAGTGATTTGAGCTTTCCAATCAACTCTGGGATTTCTCCTTGGAAATTATTTCTTGAGAAATCAACAGTTGGAAAAATGGTTTTGACTCTCAGTACTTCAACATTGGGATACTTTATTGCCACTGCAGTTGAATCCTGATAATAATTTTGCTCTGTGTTGTTCAACTTATTTGAATTTGGATTCATCATTGCCTGTAAATTCTCAAAATATGAAGTTGGCAAAGAACCATTGAATTCATTGTCAGAGAGATCCATGATTTGCAGCTTTGGAAAAGGAAATCTAATTGTAGGATTACCAATGGAGCCAAATAATCTATTAGATCTCAAGATAAGAACTTGCAACATGGGAAGAGATTCCAACCAGTGAGGAAAGTTGCCAGTTAACTTGTTATTTCCAAGGTCTAAAACTTCCAACTTATCACAATTAAGCAAGGCTTGTGGTAATGACCCTTCTAATTGATTGCCATTCAGGTTTAAATTTCTCAATGAGTTTCCCTTAGCAAACATTTCTGGAATTGTGCCATTAAACATATTCATCCCGAGGTCCAACACCAAGAGGCTGTCCCTAAGATTTGCAATGCATGTAAGAATTTCCCCTCTCAAACTATTATTAGACAAATCAAGGACTCGAAGGGAACTCATGTTACAAAAGTGTGAAGCAATGTTGCCGGTCAATTGGTTGTTAGAGACTAGAAAGACAACTATGGAAGGTGGTGGACTTGGAAGATTCCCTTTAAGCTGATTAGAGCGAAGATCAACAAATTGTAATTGCTTCCATGGAAGCTGCTCAACATTAGCCAAAAAATTGTGAGAAAGATTCAGATTACGCAACGAATTTTTACTCACATTCCATAGCCATTCAGGAACCTTGCCTTCAATTTGGTTATGGGAAATATCCAAGGACTCTAAACTCTCCAACGTTCTTAAAGAGTGTGGGAATTCTGTTATGTTGCAAGAAGACAGAGCCAGGTATCTAAGTTTAGGCAATGTGTAATTCATCAATTTGCTAGAAGTCAAAGCTAGTTTATTAAAAGAAAGATCAAGATACAAGAGATTTTCTAATTTTGAAAACTGGTCTAGCCCCACAATACCACTCAATTGATTTGATGAAAGATCTAGCTGAATGATATTCACTTGTTGGAAGATTGATCTTGGAATTGGACCATGAAATTGGTTACCACCTAAACTAAGGTGCATAAAGGAATTATATTTGAATTCCCCAATATAACCACTGAGTTGATTATTTTTAAGGCCTAACATAAATAAAGATGGAAGGGCATGTAACCAAGAAGGGATTGTTCCATTGAGCAAATTATTAGATAAGTAGAGAATTTGCAACTTCAATGGAGTACGGCCGAGCAACAGATCATTAGAGGAGTTGCATGGAGAAGATAATTGGGTTGACTCACATATTTCTGGGATCTGACCTATGAAATTGTTACCTGAAAGATACAAAGAAGTAAGTTTTTCTAGATTCAGAGAGGACCAAGGGATCTGACCACCAAAGTTGTCATCTGAAAGGTTTAAGTCTGTGATTTGAGACAGGTTACCAAGCAGTCTAGGATATGATCCTATAAATTTACAATTTTTGAGATACAAAATACTCAAAGATTTCAAGCTTCTAGTCAGATAAGATAAATCTATGTAGAATTTAGTGGAAGAAAGGCTCAAATATGTAACTGGACTACTCCAATTATGTTCAGGAAATTTACCTGTAAGATTTTGGTTGTTACTTAGATCAAGTTCTTGGAGGTTTGGCAAGCGCTAGATGAGTTCTGGGAATTTCCCTTTAAGACCTGTTTCGCTAAGACCAAGAGATTTCATAGAAGATGACAAGTTCAACAAGGAATCAGGCTCAACAGCAGATATGTCAACATAAGTTAGAGAAAGATGTTCAAGATCAGTAAGGTTCGTTACAATTCTTTGTAAACTAGATGATTCCATAGTTACATGTGCATTTCCAGAGAGGTCAAGTGTGACTAGTTTATTTAGATTGGAGATTTGAATTGGAACAGGACCAGAATAATTTGAATAAAGAAGTTCAAGGTGTGTCAAGTTTACAAACCTACCAAATTCAGATGGAATTGGGGAACCTCTGAAGTTATTGAAAGTGAGAACTAGTTTCTGGAGACGAACAAGTTGGAAAAGGCTGTTATTGGAATGAAAACTTCCCTGAAACCTACTACAACGAAGGTCAAGGCCGACCACGTAACCTGTCACATTATCACATGTGACTCCATTCCAGGTACAACAATTTGTGCCATTCTTCCATGAAAGAATCTTTGGATCAGTGAGTCTGTAATAATTGGCTTCACATACATCATCAAAAGAGGAACTATGTAATTTGGAAAATGAGCTCTTGAACAGGAGCAAAGCAGAACTCTCGTCTGGATGGCACAATGGAGAAGAAGCAGAGGAGAGAATTGATGAGGAGTGATAATGAGAAAGCAAGAGAAAGACAACAAAAGGTAACAAAAGCATATTCATCATTCTTTGAGAAAGGCGAAACATGGAAGTATGTATTGAATTGTATGCTGAACTTAAGGCTTGTTGGGTTTATATAAATGCTGCCTTGTGGGCATTATAATTGTCGTGTAATTTCTTTTGCCACTATAATGAATATACAATAATAAACAAGAGGACTAGCTGCATAACACTGCTAGATCATTATAATTAAGTCTGGTCAAATCACATATTAAAATATATAAAAAATTTGTCTATTAAGGTTGTTTGAAATATAGTTCTAGTCCCATCAGATTTATCAATTTGCTAGTGAGATAGTACAACCACAATTCCACATAATTCAAATTCCTCTAAAATTATGATTTACCTAGCACTAGCAGGGTCTTGCTTTGTTCAATATTCAACATTCATGTATAAAAAAATAGTTGAGATTGAATTAAAATAGAGTGCTGACCTGGTCACGATTCACAACAAAGCAGAAAACAATAAGAAACCAACAGATGAGCGACTCTTTGTAGCTTGTTCCTAATCCAAAAAGCACCATTATACTAATTCCTTAAGTCATATCCCACATTATTTTCCTCTTTTTATGATTATGTAAGCCACTGAAACATTTACTTTTTTAATAATTTGATGTGGATTCAACATTAAACGGCATTTTTTTTCTTAGTGTCTCTATGGGAGCTGTTTCCAACGTACTAATATTTTTTTTAAAGTCAACCATCTCAATTTTGACCTTATGTTTTCTTGGAGACGAAGAAATATAAAAAATGATATATATTATATTAATTCGCATGTCAAATAACAAGTGATCCAACAATACTTCAACATTTAGCATCTTCAACTTCACGTAATACAATATTGTTGCAATACTTGATGCATACATATTACAAATTGTTCAAGAAATACACTGTAGATAATCAATCAATTTGTGACTAGAAGCTTACAGAAGTAATTTAATAAATTGTTGATTTAGTCAAAGAAATAAGGCTGTAAATGTGAGAGGAAAAGTAAATTAAACACTTTATTGTCACCAAGAACTTCCTAAGAAATTGTAGTAGAAAGATGTAAAAATAATCAGGGGGAAAAAAAGAAGAAGATAAATAATCTCATGGGATTTTCAGTTACTGTTTCTTGTTATGGTTTATGTATATGACTTGTTGTCTCAGGCTTAGAATTCAAAGGATACAATAATATATAAACTATAAAGGCAATTACAATTTCTGTAAAATAAATACCTGCAATTAAGTTTGTAAAACAATAAAGATGAAGAAAAAAATAATTGAACAGATCTAACTGCACAAGATGCCTTAGAAATAACAAATATTTTCAACATTGTCAAGAAAATTATTTCATAAAATGTAGAGTTTATATTACAGTCAATATTAAGCCAAATTCTCAATATTATAATTGGACCTATTACTGTAGTCTACTTCAAGCTGAGCAAAAGACGACGACTTGTTTTATAGCAATCTATTTTGTAGTGTCATATTCCTCAATAAGCCCTGCATAAAAAGGCTAACTAAGTATCATCTCCATAAAAAAATTATTAGCCTTTTCAATATGATCATAGTTACACTAACCTTTACTTAGAAGCAAAATCATGTGGCCACTCGATGCGCAATATTGATCTGTACAACCTGAGAAGTGTTGCTCAAGGGTTTGCTGAATTAGATTATCTGTAGCCGTATCAATATATGCTGTAGTGATGTTATGACAAGAAGTTTGACTGTAATAAGACCAAAGGGACCAAATTGAGACCAAATGGTCAGATCAATTTCATTTTGATCTGCGAAGCCCGAGGAAAATACAAAGCTATCTCATCCATTAAATCCATTAAAAGTTCAAGGAAATAAATAGAGTACCAAGAATAAGTGTAATATTTGCTTACTCTGTTTAAGATTCGTCCACTTGGAGTGGCATGAAAGAAGGACATGGGAGCTCGGAAAATGCACAAGTGCATTTTACAAAAAAGTAATGTGGCTGTCTTATACGCAAAGATTACAATAAGCATAGCTCTAACTAGGATGCAACCCGCACTTCCAATTGCCAAAGCAATGCATACTGTCATAAGCTTAATGCCTTCAACTTCATGTTTTGCTTCCTTCGAACTGCGAGTAGCCCAGGCCATCCAGTAGTTGCTACCAATTTGAAGAAGCTCAAATAGAATCTGTACAACCAATATAAAAGGTAGAAGAGCTCCTCCATATGCTGTTGTCAAATATTTCTTATAAACTGTGAACCTAACTTTGCCTTTCTCTCTCTCTTCTTCTTGAACAAGTTGCCCTTTGGTCCAGCAGCAAAATCATTGGTTTTACCATCATCTCTTTTTTCTTCTTGTTCCATTATTGTTTTGGTAACAGCCACACTTCCACCAACTTCACTGGCAATCATCTTTACATTAAGTGCAGACAAGGCCTTTTCATGCGCACCCACGAGTTCTACGAAATCATTGCCTGAATTAAGCATGTCATTGTACTTTCCAGCTTGGGAAATCCTTACATATTTCATAACCTACTGTATAGGAATGAGGTTAAGATGAAGATATAAAACAAAAGACAGATCCAACTCATAAATTGAAAACCATGCATTAAGTATTGCTTTACCGGTATAAGATCAGCTGCAGACAAGAACTCTACTTGATGAGAGACATAAAGAACTATTTTAGAACTCAAGAGACCAAGCAGGCATTCCTATATTGCTAATAACAAGTCAAAATAATTTCAGCAGAGAGAAGGAGATAGTTTGAGGATCCAAAATTGCATTTTTTGGAGTTTGAGTGAAAAATGTCCCAAAATTACAGGCTTTGCATTGTACGAGTTAGCTTAAAGAGATAGGATCCTGTATGAGCATCCACAGCACTGAAAGGATCATCTAATAGACAAGTATCAGCATCTTGATACAAAGCCCGGGCAATTTGTACTCATTTGCTTCTGTCCACCACTCAAGTTTGTTCCCTTCTCTCCTATTATTGTCTTATTATCAAATGAAAGAATTTCCTGGTCTTTCTTCAAGGAACATGCTTCTAGAATCTTCTCATACCTTTCTCTGTTCATCTTCGTACCAAACAATATGTTATATTCAATAGTCCCATTATGTATCCATGGTGACTGAGCAACATAAGCCTTCTCCCACACAACTTTATGGTCCCAGATACCTTTGGAACCTCTCCTAGGATGCAGGAAAACAAGCTTGACTTGCCTGAGCCAACAGTACCACAAATGGCAACCTTCATGCCATTAACTGCTTTCAAATTTTTTTTTTTCTTTTTTGGAAAACAGTATCTCAATGCTTTTATTAATGAAAAAAAAAATTTAGGAAAACAAAATAGAAAGGAATCACTTGAGAAATTTTTTCTATTATTATTTAAAACTAGCATCTAAGTTACATTTCACACCATCAATATCCAATCATCTATTATGACTAAACAACTAGAGCGTACATTTACCACATAATGAACCTTAAACACACAATTGTCAATTCAACCAGTACGTAGTTAAATAGTTCCAAACTTCAATTATTACCACAAAATTTTCGTGATCATCAAACTCATTTAAATTGTGTTTACATTTGACATTTTAAATCATGAGCCAACTTCTGAAAGCTGGAACTGGACCTCAAAGTGTACTCTGCCACAAGCCGAGCAAAATATGATGACTTGTTTTCTAACAATCTTGATGGAGTATCATACTCCTCAATAAGCCCTGCATAACATAAAGAAATATCAGATTGAGGGAACTGAGGATCATCTATGAACCAAAGGAGTAGACAGTATTCAGGTGATCATAGTTACCATGACTTAGAAGTAGAACCATGTCACTATCAAGAACAGAAGTTATCCGGTGTGCAATAGTAATGACTGTGCAATCAGAGAAGTGTTGCCGAAGAGTTTGTTGAATTAAATTATCAGTAGCTGTATCAACAGATGCTGTAGCCTCATCAAGCACCAAGACCTTAATTTTCTTCAGCAACACGCGACTGAGGCAAACCAGCTGCCTCTGACCCATACTCCAGTTATCTCCATTCTCGGTAACTGCAGCATCAAATTAACATAACTTAAGAGGATTTTTTTTAAGATATAAAACCAGGCCAAGTAGACACAATTTATGATAAAATAGCTATCAGCAAACCTGCTGAATCCAGCTTTCGTTCCTTTCTTCTCACTTCATCCCCAAGCTCGCACTTATCCAAGGCCTAAAAGCATTTTAGAGACAAAATGAAGACTAACAAAAAAGCAAACAAATAGTTGCTTCAATAAGGAAAACAAAACCAGCTCGGCGTGCCTCCCATATTTGTTCGCAGTGTACTCCTCAAGTGGATCCAAGTTGCTTCTTACAGTCCCTTCAAACATGGTTGGATCCTGAGGGATAATGCTCAGTCTAGACCGCAGATTGTGCAGTCCAATTGAAGAGAGATTGATTCCATCTATAATAATATGACCTGCAGCAGGTTCCACTATTCGGAAAAGTGTTTGTATCAAAGTTGATTTTCCACTTCCAGTTCGCCCTACAATGCCAGTTTTCATTCCACCAGAAAAAGTGCATGTGAGTCCTCGCAACACAAGAGGCATGTGTGGGGCATACCGAACCTGAAATATATACATCAGCACTGATTACATGATAATGAAGGAAAACTATAAAATTTTCAGCATGAACAATTGATCAAAGTTAAAAGTACCTGCAGATTATTAATATTGACTTCTCCATGGGTTGGCCAAAAACGATCTGGCCTGTTGGATTCTATCACAAGAGGAGGCTCACTTGGGATGCTAAAGTATTGAAGCAACCTCTCCACCGAAATTATTTTGTTCTCCAAATTGCAAAGATTCCATATAACCCGAGTTTGCAACATGTTTAGGTTAAGTCCATATGTTACAGCTAAGCCCGCAATAGCTTTAAGAAATAAGCCAACAAAAATATCAATTCAGTAGCTTTTTTTTTTTTTGGGTCTTGGAGGAAAGAATAATACCTAGAAAATAAACAAAAGATACTTTAAAGGAATTACTAACCTGGATTGATGACTCCCACTGGAATAGAGATCAAGAAAACCAACGAGAAGGCAAATGTTAGAGAAGACAACATATCCAAGCGAAAGCATAGCCATTCCATTGCAGCTGCACTATAGAACTTAGGCCGGGAATAAGCATCCACCAGTTTCATATTTGTTTGTTGGAATTTTGATTCTTGAACAAAGCTCCTAATAGTTGTTGTCCCCGCAATTGTTTCAGCAAAATGCTGTATGACTGGAGCCTTGCAGACTCCAATTAACCTAGCTAGCTCTCGAGCCGATGATATATAATATCGCTGCATATTCGTATGCATGTTTTATAAGAAGTTTGGTTGATAGGACAAATATCACAGATAATCCTTCTCATTTTTATCTTGTTAAAACATTATGTCACTAAGCAAGAGTATTAATTGGCATGTGATTACTAGATTTCACATAGTAAACAGATGGATTAGCATCTTTTAAATAAGATTTGAGTCTACCAAGGTCAAAACAGAATACCTGATACCATATACAGGTTGCGAGGACAGGGCTAAAGATGATGAAAACCTGCCATGCAACCTGAGACATCACTGCAATAATTCCAACCAGCTGGATTGTGGAGAAACCAACGGCTCCAAATTGATTCCAAATGTTCAAATCTACAGCACTTTGATCAGTGGAAGCCTGTAAAGACATATACAACTGAATAAGAATCTCACAGTATAATAATTATCTATAAGGGAAAATATTGTTAATACAAGACAGCATCTTATCAAGAACTAGGCATAAACATAATCATTGCTTACTCTATTAAGAATCCGTCCACTTGGAGTGGCATCAAAGAATGACATAGGAGCACGGAAAATGCATTTATGCATTTTATGAAAGAAAATAGTAGCTGTTACATGCCCAACTGTTGCAAGAAGCAAAGATCTCCCAAGGACACAAAAGGAACTTCCAACGGCTAAAGCAACATAAACTAGTATAAGTGTATTGCCAGTGACAGCAGGTTTTACATCAACTGAAATGGGAGTTGCCCAAGCCATCCAATAATTGCTTCCGATTTGAAGGATCTGAAATAAAATCTGAGCCAGCATTATGATAGGGAAAAGAACTCCTCGATATGCCGTTGTTAGATATCTCCAATAGACGGAAAATCCAACTCTTCCTTTCTCTCTTTCTTCCTCTTGAACAAGTTGTGCTTTTGGCCCGAGTACTTCATCTGATTTACCAGTTTCAACATTTTTTCTACCTTCTTTTTCCACTAATCCATTTGTATGGTCATCTTCTTCCTCACTGATACTTGTTTTTTCAACTGGCTCTGCTTCTGCAGAAGCAAGTGAGGACATGGCTTCTTTGTGTGCATCCACAAGTTTTATAAAATCAGTTCCTGAACTTAAAATGTCATGGTACTTTCCAGCCTGCGTGATCCTCCCATCATTCATCACCTAATTATTATGAATAAGCTTGAGGCGACGGATCGAAAAGGGAAAAAAAAGCTGTATTGCACTTCATAATTCATATACTTAAAATCATGCTCAAGGAAAAGGTCTAAACTTGCTTACCAGTATAAGATCAGCAGCTGGTAGGAACTCTAATTGATGAGTGACATAAACAACTGTCTTTGAACTCAAAAGGCCAAGCAAGCATTCCTGTTTTACAAATTTTAAAATAATATGATTACAGTGAAAGTGCTACTTTGCTAAAAACACCGAGGAAATCTGAAGTTTAAAATGGAGAACTGGATTACCTTGAAGAGATGGGACCCTGTATGAGCATCCACGGCACTGAAAGGATCATCAAACAGATAAATTTCAGCATCTTGGTACAATGCACGTGCAATTTGTATTCTTTGTTTTTGTCCACCACTAAGATTGATACCCCTTTCCCCTATAATTGTCTGGTCACCAAATGAGAGAATTTCCAAATCCTTTTTCAGTGAACATGCTTCTAAGACCCTCTCATACCTTTCTCTATCCATCTCCTTTCCAAACAATATATTTTCTTCTATCTTACCACTCTGTATCCACGGTGACTGAGAAACATAAGCCTTGGACCCACACAACTTAAGAGTTCCGCATATCTTTGGAACTTCTCCTAAGATACAGGAAAGCAAGCTTGACTTGCCTGAGCCAACAGTACCACATACAGCAACCCTCATGCCATGAAATGCTTTTAAATTGATATCCTTTAATGTTGGATTTGGAGAAGATAAATCCCATGAGAATGTCCCGTCAACTATCTCAATTGCAGTATCAGAACTACCAAGTGGAAGCCTCTCTACAGCATCAGACTGCAAATCATCAAGACTCAAGAATGATGCAATTCTGTCAAGAGAAACATTGGTTTGTGCTATCATTGAAACTACATCAGGAAGGGCATAGATGGGCTCTTGAAGAATCCTGAATGTTGCAAGCGCAGATAAGATCTTTCCAGATTCAAGTGGGATCCCCATAAGCATACAAGTACTAAAAGTGACCACAGATACAAATGTTGGTGCACCCCAGAAGACAAATGAGGTCATAGCCCAAGTGTAAAGAAATTTTTTTAACCAACTTGTCTCAATTTTTCTAAGGTCAATAAGCTTAGATAAAAACTTCATCTCCCATCCTTGCAATTTGAGAATCCTCATGTTCCTCAAGACCTCAGATGTTGCTTTCATTCTTTTATCTTTTGACTCCATCAACTTGTCCTGAAATTTCTCTTGCAATGATCCCAGAGGGGCATTGGCTAACATTACTAAAATCGTCGCAACAAATGCTGCAATAGAAGCAAGACCAAGATTTTTATACAAAATTAGCAAACCCAGCACAATTTGCACAAGGACCATCCAAGGATCATGCAAGTACCAACTGAAGTCACCAACTCTCTCCGCATCAACTGTCATAAAATTGATAATCTCCCCACTAGTGTGGCCCTGTCTGGACTGGCATGAAAGGGTCAAGCCTTTATTGTAAATCACTGCAACCAACTGTGCTCGAATCCTTATTCCAATCTGCTGCACCCTGATAAACCAGTGCCTCTGAGAGAGGCACTCAACAAGCTTTGCAACAAAAAATGTTACAACCAAAATATAGCCCTGATTTTTGTATTCCCGTCTCCCATTGAGGTATTGAACAAAAGTATCAATTAGATATGGACCAACATATGAAGACAGAGAATATAAAAGTGTTAAAAAAGCTGTAAAAAGTATTTCTTTCCAGGTTGAGGAAACTAATGCTTTTACCAACTTAAGTGTGGTAACTCTGTTTATTGTGCCACATTCTGACTCTAGCTTATTCCTGAAGATTGGAAGAGCCACAGCCACTGTATCAACTTTATCAAGTTGGGGAACATCTTCAAGGTCTAAAGTCTTTTTATTACCACTGGAAATAAGAGGACTCATCCAACTGAAAGTAAGAATACTGAAAAATCCGGCACTTGAAAGAGGGTTTAAAGTTGCATCCCCTTCGGACTTATTTGACTGTGTTTCATTAATTACACTAGAATTACCATTTAAAAGGGATCCTTCAAGAAGGGTACGTTCAACTTCATTCTTCCCAAAAAAACCCACGTATATTAGAAACAAAGCCATGATAAGAGATACCACATCAGAAACTGAGGATTCAATGGGTATCAATATGTGCCTCTGGTAAAGAACGACGTCAACAACAAGGCAATAACAAGCAACGAAGAAGAAGAATCCCCACCAAACCCGCAATAAAAATGGGAACTTTAATTCACCCCGATTAGAGAAATAGGAATACAAGTAAACAGAAACTGCCCCCCATGATATTGTTCTAGAAGCTAAATCCAAAAGGGTTATTAGGGTCATAAGACCATCCACTTCTATAGCAAGAGGAATTTTGTCTAAAATAGTCGTTTTTTTTAAAATAGTTTAAAAAATGGTAAAGTTGTGTTAAAGTTTAAAAATAGACAAAATTTTATTTACTCTCTCAGTAGCCGGTTTGGTTGGGTAGATTTAATTTCACACCAAAGTAATTTTCTTTCTTCTTTTCCCTCCTTCTCTACGCACCTTCTCTTTTTCTCTTCACTGATTTTCTCTCCATTGTTGCATCTCATCCTGAAAAAATTTCAAAAATGAGGTTAGTAATATTTTCCAACAATATTTGCACTTTTTATTAGGATGTAAATGTTGAAATTTGTACCAGGGTTTGTAAATAATATAATACCGAAATATGCGATTGGGAGTGATCTATTTTCGAAAAATTTCCAACTATTTGGTTGATACTTTAGCGAGGAACTGATATGGGTATTATTTAAAGAGATTTTTGGTTGACAAACCGTATTAAACTGTTAGCCCAAATCAATAATCATTAATCGAAGTGTATTTTTGGCCGCGTGTAATGAACTCTGCTATATTCAATTTTTTATATCTGGTATATCTGGGGGTATATCCGGTATATCTGGAGGTATATTTGGTATATCTAGTATATCTGGGGGTATATCTGGTATATCTGGGAGTATATCTGGTATATCTCGGTATATCTGAGATATATCTCTGTATATCTTGGTATATCTGGGGTATATCTCGATATATGTTGTTATATCTTGGTATATCTTCGTAAATCTCGGTATATATATGTATATGTTAGTATATCTCCATTTATTAAGCATTTAATTTGGTATATATGTTATATACTGATATTATTGTTCAATATGTTGTATATTATTTCATATATCAATTAAACTTTACGTATTTTTGAATAAGATAGACTTAATTATTTTTAAACATTTTACAGAATGGATAGCCTTAGTATTCTACCAGAAATGGTGAGTGGGACATTCCACCAGAAATCATAGACCTAGTTGAACTTCCTCCCAACACGAAGAAAAAATCTGGCAGACCACGAAAGCGACGCATACGTTCACGTGGGGAAGTAATAAAGAAGTTAATATTGTGCAGTCGGTGTGGAATTAGTGGTCATAACAGGAGGACTTGTAATGTTTTCCGTCAGATGATTGTAGAACCTTCCCTATCTTCTCAAAAATGAACATTTTTATGTACCACATAATTTAGTATGATTTCAAGTGTTATGTTATCTGTATCTGAATTTTGTATTAATGATAGTGTTATATTATCTGTATTTGAATTTTTATGTACCACGTATATTAACATAAATCGAGATATACCAGATATACCCCGAGATATACCAGATATACCTTGAGATATACCAGATATACGAGATATACCCCCAGATATACGAGATATACCCCCAGATATACCAGATATACCATGAGATATACCCCCAAATATACCAGATATACTCTGAGATATACCCCCAAATATACCAGATATACCCCCAAATATACTAGATATATCCCCAGATATACCAGATATACCCCCAGATATATCAGATATACCCTGAGATATACCAGATATACCCCCAGATATACCAGATATACTTGTTTGATATACCACATATACCAGACAGAATATGAAAAAATTATACCAGAATTACCAGATATCACAATTTCAGTAACAGATGGAATAAATTATAACCAAAACCGAATCTGAAAATTTTATTATTTGCAAGGATTGTTAAAGTACAACTAGTACACAATTGACCACTAGTTTAATTACTTCTGCCATAATGCAGGAATATGTGGAAGTCATGTGTTACCGGCTACCAAAACCCCATTTCATGTGGGCAGTTAAAAAAAGCTCATTTCTAAACTTTAACACTCAATGACCCTTTTTTAAACTATCTTAAGAAAAACGACTATTTTAGACAAAATCATACCAATAGAAGTAGTTTAATGAACACAATACAAGACTAAACCCAGAAAAAGCAAGACAACATACCAAAGTCTGTTTATAGTATAAAGGTTTGGTTTTTCTTAAGCTCTGCTTTTGATCATCCCCATGAGTACCCGCTTTGAATTTCTTATACACCCATGATACAAACAAGACCAAAAATAAGAGCAGGTATAATGAACCAGAAAACCCACGTCGGAAAAGGGGTTTAAGAAAAAAATCAGTGCTAATGAAGGCAGACAAAGCCTGTTTCGATGAAACTAGAAGTTCCATTTTCCAAGTAGCTTTTCAGGGGGAGGAGTCTCTGAGATGAATAGAGGTCTGTAATCACTAATATGTGGGCTGTATTGTGTGCATGCAATAGAAAATATTCCAGTTTGATTATGTATAAGCAAAAACTGGTGGGGTTGTTTTGTTTAGATAGTCAAGAAGATAGAGTCAAGAGGTGAATTTTCAGATTTCCTTGGACATAGGACAACGTGGTGAGCAAGACTCACTTGACGGAAATAGCTAAGAATAAGCAGCCATGTGAGACAAAGTTGGCTATTTTCCAGGAAAGTCGTGAACTGATAGGGAAATATGCCAATTTTTCCAAACAAAGAAAAATTGTGCCAATTTTTTTATTTTTATTTTTACCTTTCACGAGGGCAATATACTAAATTAAAATGTATAACAATACACATGATATTTGAAAAAAAAAATAATAATAAAAAAAAAAAAAATATATATATATATATATATATATATATATATATATATAAATGATAATTATATTATTTAATATATATTATAATTTGATATGAATTAGCTTATATTAATAAAGATATCACAATTATTATTTTTTTATATTTTTATTTTTATATTTAATTAATAATTATTATATTATTTAATATATATTATAATTTGATATATATTGCTCGCCCAATTGTTCACTGTTGAGGCCACATTTGTCGATTATTAAAACTTAGAAAACAAGCAATAAAGAAATAGATCTCTTTGTTGATAAACAAAAATCCAATGAAGGAATAGTATTGGCTTTTTCTTAAAAACCAATAAAGGAAAAGAAAAAAAATTATCTGGATCGTTAAAGGAATAGAATTTGAAATTTTTTGGTAGTAAATGAAAAGACATTGTTTTTGGTTGCTAATCTTTTTATTACATATTAAATAATTATATATTTTTTTAAAAACAATTATATTAATTTTATATTTTATTAATTTATAGTATAAGATTATTATTTATTTTAAAAATAATAAATAATATAGCATAATAAAAAAATGGCAAAGGAATGTTGTATTTTGAAATTTTATATAATATTTTAGGAGACTTTCTTTTAAAAAAAATCAAATCAATAAAATCAATTTTTCCTTAACAATACCGATGACAATTGTGTTATTTATATAAAAAAAAATTACATTTATTTTTATATGCATAATTTCACTCAAATTTAATAATATATGTTACATGACATTTTTATTTAAGAAAAATAAAGTTACAATGTATACGAATTATCTTGTGTAAATAAACTCATAAGTTCTAATTAATAAAGATGACTCACGTGCATCATCATAAGCAGTAATTAATATTATTCCCAATTATTCATACAAGATAATTTCAAAGAGCAATAAAAATATGTAAGGGATATATATAAAGTAAAATAAATTTTAAACCTATATATATTAACCTCACCATTTTGTACACAACTTTAAGCAAGTCCTATTTTTTCATAAATAATGACAAATAATAATTTTAGTGCAATTATATGTAAATTATATCAGTAATTAACATCTTTTTTTACTTAAATAATGGACGTGAATTTTTTTACTTCAAATAGATGGAGGGATATACTATTCTCGAAGGTTAAAGGAAAAAATTTATACTTGATGTATAATTATTACATTTTAAAGGCCGCATTCATTATACTTATTTATGAGTTATTATTTATTAATTATTTTATTTTATTTTATTTTTTTAAATGATAAAAAATATTTAAATTTTAAAAAAATATATTTGTACTTCATCATTTATCCTTTTTCATTGTTTATTAATTATTTTAAAAATTAATTTTAAAAAAGTACCAATAAATAATTTTTTTTACATTTAAATAAAATTGGACATAATCTAATAAATTTTTAACAATCTATAAAATGAGAAGTTAAGAGTTCAACTCTTACTTTTAATTTTTTAAAGCATTATTAGTAATTTTTAACTAAATAATTAAATAAATATATAAAAAAAATGAAATAAAGGGGTCACGGGCCGTGCCGGCCCGTTAAGAACAGCACAAAGGGTCGGGCACGGCACGTTAAGGCCCACGGGCCAATAATTGAGGCACGATACGGCCCATATAAGGGCTAAGAGCCGGCACGGTACGCTAATTTGACGTGCCGAGCCTGACCGAGCCGTCCTTTTTGACACCTCTAATGTATGGTAACACGCTATTTCAATTATGTCTTACATTTTGTATGGCATAATATTAATTAGTTTTACAAATCAAAGGCAAGACTTGCTTGTGAATTCCTGTTTCTTTTTTGACCTTTTATATGCCCAATCATATACATGGCCATTAAGAATTAACAAAAGCATATATAAATCATTAACATTTCCATCATATACATACATAATACAATGCTGTAGAATTTGTTTGAAACATATAAGGTGAAGCTAATAAGCTCATCAAAGAGACAAAGATAATGTAGATGCAGAGCTATTAAAGCTAGACTTCCTTGAGCTCTTATATAACAGACAGTGGATAACAAGGGATAGGAATTAAGTACAAATCAGTTTTTCTTCTTACAGACATCCCAAAGTCCTCGGCCATATCTAGATCTTATGGCTTCATATCACATGAAAATTTCCAATCAAAATGGAAAAGCAATTTCGCTAGAGTTAGCTCAACACCGGCTATACCAAATAAGATGCCTGGACAAACCCTTCTTCCAGCACCAAAGGGAATGTATTCAAAATCTGCACCCTTATAATCAATTGAACTGTCCAGAAACCTTTCAGGGATAAACCTCTCAGGATCATTCCAATACATTGGGTCTCTCCCAATAGCCCATGCATTGACAATAACCCTGGTTTTGACAGGTATCTCATATCCACCAATAACACAACTCTGGCTTGACTCTCTTGGAAGTAATAAAGGAACAGGAGGGTGTATCCTCAGGGTCTCTTTAATAACTGCTTTCAAGTATTTTAGTTCTTGAATGTCTTTTTCATTTACGTTTGTTTTCCCATGAAAGAGTTGTCTCACCTCAGATTGTGCCTCTTTCATTACACTTGGGTTCTTCAACATTTCAGACATTGCCCACTCTACAACTGTTGATGATGTCTCACTTCCAGCACTGAATACATCCTAAAAGTGGGTTTAATTCGGGTCAGATTTCCTTATTATTTGCTCGGATTTTATTTATAGCAATTTAAGAGAGTTTTCATCGAGGATTTACCAGAATGCGTGATATGATGGTCAGAGTTGAACAGTTACAAATTCAGACAATTATATCTTCAAACAACTCTCAGTACGGATATATATATACTACACACAGAACTAGAATTTTATCCTTCCGAATATGTTATTGGCATTTTCTCCTACTTATTAAGCCTGAAGTCCTGACTTTTGAGGAATTTCTATGTTCAAAAGAGGTTTAAAAACTTATGAGTTATTGCATATGGTAGATAAAGGCAATAAGCTTAGAGTTAAGAATTCAGGCTATAGCATACGTTTCCAATTTTCTCTGCTAGGTAATTACAAACAGCTTATATTTAGCTATTGACCCAAACTTTTGAAAACTTACAAGATATTAAAGCACTTCTAATAGCCAAAAAGTGATTCGGGACGAAACATGAAAAAAATTGCTAGGAACGTTGTCACCACTCAAAAATCACATTTTGTGACTGCTAACATAAGCTTTTTCATCACTTTTAACAAAAAAAACCACAATCTAATAAACTCTTACTAAGATATGACCCCCTTACCCAAAAGAGGTAAAAAGAAAAGGCCACAAACTAGTAAGATAAGGGGTCCGACTTTGCTAGTCTGCATAGTAAAAAAGCAATTACTTACCAAGAGTACTGCTTTGATGTTGCTTTCAGTCAAAGGATGATCAAGGTCAACACTCTTCTGAAGCTCTAACAAAATATCAACAAAATCTTCCTCTGTTTCTTCATTACTGATTTTCTTTCTCAGCTTTCTCTCTTTGTGCTCATTTATGATACTTGAAAGGATGCTATCAACAACTTCACGTATTTTCTCAAGTTTACGCTTCAATCTAGTGACCACTTGAATCACTTTGCTTGAGGGATACAAATCAGCAATACAGAACCACCAGCTAGCTTTGTCATTTTCTTAACAGCTGATATGTATGCTTCTTGTCCTTTGGCTTTTTTACCAAAGGCTACCCTTGCTGTTATACCATATGACAATGAAAATATTTTCTCACTCAGATTGATAGGCGATCCTTCACTTGAATATATTGTTTTGACAAGATTTGACACCTCCTCTTCTCTTAATGATCCAAATGATTGAACACGTTTTGGACTCAAAAGCTCCATGGTGCAGATTTTTCTCAGATATCTCCAATAACTCCCAAAAGGAGAAAAGGCTATATCTGTATTAAAGAAAAGTTGTGTAGCTAAACTGAAAAAGTGGACACACGTGAAAGGAAAGGCAAGTGAGGAATGCTATGACTACATAAATTTAAATTTATTTAAATTTATTTTTGTACCTACATCAATTATATATTATTTAAAAAATTGAATGATTTTTCATTTTTAAAATAATTTTATTACGTGTTATAAATGAATTTTTTTTTTTATGTATTTTTAATATTTCCCATAGGCAATTTATGAAAGTTTTCATGCATGATTATGAAAATGATGGCAATATAAATTGTCACCATATATCACCATGTGAGACAAAGTTGGCTATTTTCCAGGAAAGTCGTGAACTGATAGGGAAATATGCCAATTTTTCCAAACAAAGAAAAATTGTGCCAATTTTTTTATTTTTATTTTTACCTTTCACGAGGGCAATATACTAAATTAAAATGTATAACAATACACATGATATTTGAAAAAAAAAATAATAATAAAAAAAAAAAAAATATATATATATATATATATATATATATATATATATATAAATGATAATTATATTATTTAATATATATTATAATTTGATATGAATTAGCTTATATTAATAAAGATATCACAATTATTATTTTTTTATATTTTTATTTTTATATTTAATTAATAATTATTATATTATTTAATATATATTATAATTTGATATATATTGCTCCCCCAATTGTTCACCGTTGAGGCCACATTTGTCGATTATTAAAACTTAGAAAACAAGCAATAAAGAAATAGATCTCTTTGTTGATAAACAAAAATCCAATGAAGGAATAGTATTGGCTTTTTCTTAAAAACCAATAAAGGAAAAGAAAAAAAATTATCTGGATCGTTAAAGGAATAGAATTTGAAATTTTTTGGTAGTTAAATGAAAAGACATTGTTTTTGGTTGTTAATCTTTTTATTACATATTAAATAATTATATATTTTTTTAAAAACAATTATATTAATTTTATATTTTATTAATTTATAGTATAAGATTATTATTTATTTTAAAAATAATAAATAATATAGCATAATAAAAAAATGGCAAAGGAATGTTGTATTTTGAAATTTTATATAATATTTTAGGAGACTTTCTTTTAAAAAAAATCAAATCAATAAAATCAATTTTTCCTTAACAATACCGATGACAATTGTGTTATTTATATAAAAAAAAATTACATTTATTTTTATATGCATAATTTCACTCAAATTTAATAATATATGTTACATGACATTTTTATTTAAGAAAAATAAAGTTACAATGTATACGAATTATCATGTGTAAATAAACTCAAAAGTTCTAATTAATAAAGATGACTCACATGCATCATAATAAGCAGTAATTAATATTATTCCCAATTATTCATACAAGATAATTTCAAAGAGCAATAAAAATATGTAAGGGATATATATAAAGTAAAATAAATTTTAAACCTATATATATATATTAACCTCACCATTTTGTACACAACTTTAAGCAAGTCCTATTTTTTCATAAATAATGACAAATAATAATTTTAGTGCAATTATATGTAAATTATATCAGTAATTAACATCTTTTTTTACTTAAATAATGGACGTGAATTTTTTTACTTCAAATAGATGGAGGGATATACTATTCTCGAAGGTTAAAGGAAAAAATTTATACTTGATGTATAATTATTACATTTTAAAGGCCGCATTCATTATACTTATTTATGAGTTATTATTTATTAATTATTTTATTTTATTTTATTTTTTTAAATGATAAAAAATATTTAAATTTTAAAAAAATATATTTGTACTTCATCATTTATCCTTTTTCATTGTTTATTAATTATTTTAAAAATTAATTTTAAAAAAGTACCAATAAATAATTTTTTTTACATTTAAATAAAATTGGACATAATCTAATAAATTTTTAACAATCTATAAAATGAGAAGTTAAGAGTTCAACTCTTACTTTTAATTTTTTAAAGCATTATTAGTAATTTTTAACTAAATAATTAAATAAATATATAAAAAAAATGAAATAAAGGGGTCACGGGCCGTGCCGGCCCGTTAAGAACAGCACAAAGGGTCGGGCACGGCACGTTAAGGCCCACGGGCCAATAATTGAGGCACGATACGGCCCATATAAGGGCTAAGAGCCGGCACGGTACGCTAATTTGACGTGCCGAGCCTGACCGAGCCGTCCTTTTTGACACCTCTAATGTATGGTAACACGCTATTTCAATTATGTCTTACATTTTGTATGGCATAATATTAATTAGTTTTACAAATCAAAGGCAAGACTTGCTTGTGAATTCCTGTTTCTTTTTTGACCTTTTATATGCCCAATCATATACATGGCCATTAAGAATTAACAAAAGCATATATAAATCATTAACATTTCCATCATATACATACATAATACAATGCTGTAGAATTTGTTTGAAACATATAAGGTGAAGCTAATAAGCTCATCAAAGAGACAAAGATAATGTAGATGCAGAGCTATTAAAGCTAGACTTCCTTGAGCTCTTATATAACAGACAGTGGATAACAAGGGATAGGAATTAAGTACAAATCAGTTTTTCTTCTTACAGACATCCCAAAGTCCTCGGCCATATCTAGATCTTATGGCTTCATATCACATGAAAATTTCCAATCAAAATGGAAAAGCAATTTCGCTAGAGTTAGCTCAACACCGGCTATACCAAATAAGATGCCTGGACAAACCCTTCTTCCAGCACCAAAGGGAATGTATTCAAAATCTGCACCCTTATAATCAATTGAACTGTCCAGAAACCTTTCAGGGATAAACCTCTCAGGATCATTCCAATACATTGGGTCTCTCCCAATAGCCCATGCATTGACAATAACCTTGGTTTTGACAGGTATCTCATATCCATCAATAACACAACTCTGGCTTGACTCTCTTGGAAGTAATAAAGGAACAGGAGGGTGTATCCTCAGGGTCTCTTTAATAACTGCTTTCAAGTATTTTAGTTCTTGAATGTCTTTTTCATTTACGTTTGTTTTCCCATGAAAGAGTTGTCTCACCTCAGATTGTGCCTCTTTCATTACACTTGGGTTCTTCAACATTTCAGACATTGCCCACTCTACAACTGTTGATGATGTCTCACTTCCAGCACTGAATACATCCTAAAAGTGGGTTTAATTCGGGTCAGATTTCCTTATTATTTGCTCGGATTTTATTTATAGCAATTTAAGAGAGTTTTCATCGAGGATTTACCAGAATGCGTGATATGATGGTCAGAGTTGAACAGTTACAAATTCAGACAATTATATCTTCAAACAACTCTCAGTACGGATATATATATACTACACACAGAACTAGAATTTTATCCTTCCGAATATGTTATTGGCATTTTCTCCTACTTATTAAGCCTGAAGTCCTGACTTTTGAGGAATTTCTATGTTCAAAAGAGGTTTAAAAACTTATGAGTTATTGCATATGGTAGATAAAGGCAATAAGCTTAGAGTTAAGAATTCAGGCTATAGCATACGTTTCCAATTTTCTCTGCTAGGTAATTACAAACAGCTTATATTTAGCTATTGACCCAAACTTTTGAAAACTTACAAGATATTAAAGCACTTCTAATAGCCAAAAAGTGATTCGGGACGAAACATGAAAAAAATTGCTAGGAACGTTGTCGCCACTCAAAAATCACATTTTGTGACTGCTAACATAAGCTTTTTCATCACTTTTAACAAAAAAAACCACAATCTAATAAACTCTTACTAAGATATGACCCCCTTACCCAAAAGAGGTAAAAAGAAAAGGCCACAAACTAGTAAGATAAGGGGTCCGACTTTGCTAGTCTGCATAGTAAAAAAGCAATTACTTACCAAGAGTACTGCTTTGATGTTGCTTTCAGTCAAAGGATGATCAAGGTCAACACTCTTCTGAAGCTCTAACAAAATATCAACAAAATCTTCCTCTGTTTCTTCATTACTGATTTTCTTTCTCAGCTTTCTCTCTTTGTGCTCATTTATGATACTTGAAAGGATGCTATCAACAACTTCACGTATTTTCTCAAGTTTATGCTTCAATCTAGTGACCACTTGAATCACTTTGCTTGAGGGATACAAATCAGCAATACAGAACCACCAGCTAGCTTTGTCATTTTCTTAACAGCTGATATGTATGCTTCTTGTCCTTTGGCTTTTTTACCAAAGGCTACCCTTGCTGTTATACCATATGACAATGAAAATATTTTCTCACTCAGATTGATAGGCGATCCTTCACTTGAATATATTGTTTTGACAAGATTTGACACCTCCTCTTCTCTTAATGATCCAAATGATTGAACACGTTTTGGACTCAAAAGCTCCATGGTGCAGATTTTTCTCAGATATCTCCAATAACTCCCAAAAGGAGAAAAGGCTATATCTGTATTAAAGAAAAGTTGTGTAGCTAAACTGAAAAAGTGGACACACGTGAAAGGAAAGGCAAGTGAGGAATGCTATGACTACATAAATTTAAATTTATTTAAATTTATTTTTGTACCTACATCAATTATATATTATTTAAAAAATTGAATGATTTTTCATTTTTAAAATAATTTTATTACGTGTTATAAATGAATTTTTTTTTTTATGTATTTTTAATATTTCCCATAGGCAATTTATGAAAGTTTTCATGCATGATTATGAAAATGATGGCAATATAAATTGTCACCATATATCACCAACACCAAATAAAAAGCTGATAAACCAAATTATAACACCAACACTTGAAATCAGCAATTAGATAATAATATTTATACTGCTTCTCGGTTATTCCAAATTTATCTCAAGTCTCAACTATTTCTAGTTGAAACATCATACATTCTTTTTACGACCAAAAACAACTCTAAAATACTAATTACTTTCTGTGATTAAAATTAGAAACTATAAAGGATTGCTTTGATATGTATTATTATAGTATCTTTGCTATGTTCTTCAAGTGTAGAAATCGAAATCCAACCTCCCATTATCTATTTTTAGGAAACTCTTGACCGGATAAGTACTAAGAGATATACGTCTCTGTCATGTGTCTAACTCTATAATCTGCTGTGTGTTGCTGAAACTATATGACTGTTGAGATGCTGCTAACTATTGAAGGTCCAAATGGGCTATCTGGGAGATAAAGTCCCTGACCGTTGCGCATATGAAAAGAAAAGACCTTATTAGCAAAAGAGACAAACAATATAAACTGCAAAAGTGTGTGGTACCATTACCATTACCATGACCCTGCAGCAAATTCCCATTTATAGTTTCAAGTGCATTATATAACTTGTGAACTGTTCCGTTAATTAAATTGTGTAAAAACTATTCATTCGATAAGTATTACTGTTATTCTATGAAAGAAGTCACCTATTGATAAAGATTTAGAACTGAGAGCCAAAGTTCCAGTACCTGTCCTGGCCAGTGTAATTGGTTTCAGTATGCATGGTTTTTATCATCACTAGTGGAGCCACTTTTTATTGCATCCAGCAGATAATTGAAAGGTTCTGCAGTCGAGAAATCAAAACGGTTTGTGCAAAGCCACGGTATCAGAGCTTAAAAAAAAGATTATAGAGACATATAAAGCAATAAAATGACCAGGTACCACATTCAAGGACCGGTACAAGCAAGCAACAACAACAAAAAGCAATAAATGAGAAAATCATAAACCTTCTGATGATGGTTTGAGTCTGTCTCTAGTATAGCCGAAGTAGGACTGGTTGTTTACTGGCTTATGCATTAAATGTAGCTCTGCCAGCCGCCTTCTCTCCAATATACAACATCTATCATTGACTCTCTCTGATCATATATGTCATATTAATTTGTGCAGGCTAAGTAAAAAGGTGGGTGAGAGCTTTTCCTTCATGACCAGCTTCATCTTGGTTGGCATCATACAATTACGATCTTACAAGGAATAGATACTAACCGTATTAAGAAGGCCATAATTAATTTTTTACTCCAAAAATAACAATTTCAAATTGACGTTTTTCAGGGGCAGATTTAAATAGAGGCGGAAATATTTAAGTAAATATTGAAGTCTGTCTAATTAAATCATATTCAATATTATTATATATTATTTTTGTTGATATAAATTTTAAGGTATTATTTTATATAATTTTTTTTTTTTAACAATGTCAAATTTTTCTTGATAATAGTTGCTCCGTATCCTAAATTTTAATTTTTAGATTTTGCATACAAACTCATTAATTTAACTACATTTAATTATTTATACTCAAATTATATATATATATAAACATATTTTCACATTTAATAAAAATTAAAACACAACTCTCATGCTTCACATAATTTATGTTAACTATTTATTATTAATTTGAAGATCTAAAAATTGAGAAACAAGTAATATTATTTATGGTGTCTTTTTTCAATTAAAATCTTCTATCAGCAACTTTTTTTTTTCTTAATTTTATTTTTCATAAAAAGGGTTGTAAAAGGAAGAACACCGAATGGAAATAGATAAACATCACAATTTGTTGTAAGTTGCAGTTATCAGATAGACTATAAGTAGCAATGGGACAAGAGACAAACAATTTGTGGTGAGTTGCAGTTATCATAGAGAACAGACATCTGGAGCAAGAGACAAAAAATAAACAAGTCATAGTCATAGTGATTACTGATTAGTGACATTACATCCAACACAAGCCCTTTACTACTCCATAAATACAAACATTTTTATATGGCTATTGGTTATGGTTAAGATATTTTTCATTTTGTGACAAATTTAAATTAAAGAATTGGCCCACAACATGTGCCTATAGCTCCAATGACTTGAAACTTTGGCCTCTTATATATATTGACCTATGCCAATAACTCCAAAGTATGACCAAAACATTAATTCCAAAAACCAAAGATGAATAAATACTACTCTAGTCTAAAATAGCAATATACCTCCCAGTTTATGTGGTAAGGAACAATTGTTCTCTATGAAGTCATATGACCAGGCCTCTAATTCCACAAGTTCAATTAGTCCATTTTGATACTATTAATGGGCCTATGTGTGAGTCTTGGGGCCGATCAAAAGTCGGCGTTTCCATCTCTAAGCCCATTAATGATGCCTTCTGGGCTTTTTGGCACCGACCTATCCTGGCTGGGGCGGTGCAGTGCTTTTTTTTTTTTGATAAAAAATTGATCATTGGGAGAAAAACTTGTATTTGAAAGTAACTAAGTAAACTAGTACCAAATGTTGTTCTTAAATTATTTTAATAATTATTACATATATTTTTATGTCTTAAATCTATAACCTCATGAATGTAGTTCACTTGCATTACCAACTAAGATATTTTATTTTGATGCGATGTAATGTTATTTTGGGGAATAAAAGACTCATAATAATAACCTAATGACTCATGTGGCTGGGGCGGTGCAGTGCTATTTTTTTTTTGATAAAAAATTGCTCATTGAGAGAAAAATTTTTATTTAAAAAGTATCAAAGTAAACTAGCACTAAAAGCTGTCTTCAAATAACTTTAATAACTATCACATACATTTTTATATCTTAAATATGTGACTTCATACATATAGTTCAGTTATATTACCAATTAAGTTATTTCACTTTAATAAGATGTATTGCTATTTTGGGGAATGAAAGACTCATAATAATAACATAATAACTCATGTTATTTTTTTGGATTATCGATTAACTCTGCCATTTATAAAGCGTACATTTACAATGTGGTCTTTTTTTAATTACATTTGTTGTTTTTTCTTTTTACTCTAACAATAAATGAATTCAATGGTATTTTTGGTTAATCATATTCTATATTTTAATTAAATTTTGTGTTTTAGTTAAATAATTTGTTAATTTTATTTATTTTAACATTTTATGTTATATTAAGGTTATATCAAGACTCATATTGGTAGGGGTGTTCATCGGATCGAAACCGCTGATTTTATGCTCATTCGATCCGATCCGACCATCCGATCAATTCAAAATATTCTAATCCGCATCCGATCTGATCATGTTTCAAATCCGATCCTATCCGATCCGCAAATTATTCGGATTGAATCCGATCAATCCGATCAATAAATTTAATTAACTCTATTTTAATATTTTTAAATAAAAAACTAAATTTTTTATGTAATATAAACATATTTAAGCTAAAATAAACCTTAAAATGTGATGTATTTTAAATTTTGTTATAAAAAATATTTTAAATTTTATTATTGTATATAATGTGGTGTATAATATAATAAAAGTGATCAATAAAAACATGACATGTGTATAAATTTAAAATATATTTACTTTTTTCGGTCGGATCGGATGGAATCGGATTGAAAAAATTTCAATCCGATCCGATCCGATAATTGGATCGAAACCATTCAAAAATTAACGGATCGAATTGGATTGATCGAATTGGTCGGATGAACGGATTTTTTGAACACCCCTACATATTGGGATTGCAACTCTGAAAAGAAAATATAGGCCTATTGATGATTAGGCTTTTAAGGGTACGCAACATAGAATAGGAAAAAGTATAGCATAATTTCCTTAAATTTGGTTAAGCAGTATCAGTTATGAAAAAAAATGAATTAATTATAGATAAAATAAATTATTTTAATAATTTTTTATTAAAATATATTTTTTTTAAAATTAAAAATAATTAAAATATGAGTCTTTATTATTAATTAATATAAAAAATTTACAAATTTTTATTTTAATATTTGTCTATTGTCACTATTTTATTTTAATATTTTATTAATTTTAATTTATAAAAATATTAAAAATATAAATTTAAATAACCTTATACTAGAATATTAACAAATAATATAATTTATTCAAACTTCTAATTTTATATTTATTTACCATACACACCTTACAAATAGTCGCTATCCTACAATTACGTGACTTTTCATGTTTTTATTTATTTATTTTTTAATCATATTTTCATGCCTACTTTTAAAATGCGCTAAGCCAAAAAAAAAAAAAAATCGTACATTTTTCTTTTTTCTACGTCATGAACCTAACGCATTATATATAGTTAAACATCACAATACACTCGAAAAAAGAATAACCATAAAAGTGATCTGGGCAACTTTTTTTACATTGTGCTTCTCGAAGTCTTAGGATTATGAATTGGAGGGAATGTCGTTCTGTTTGGCCTCGTTGAGATTGTTGTGGATTATCTCTTCTACAAATATCCTTTTCCAAGCATTGACAGGACATATCTTCATTATAAGGCTGAAAAATTATACAAATGCTAATTTCTAAGCATGCGACCACTTGTACACTTAAAATGCTCCTTCAATAGGTTTGATATTCAAAAATTAAGTTGATAGTTAAAATAAGTTATTGACTTCATAAGTTAGTATTTTAGGTTTGTTTGAATCTATCAAGTAAAACATTACATTAAGGAATGCATACTGGGCAAACAGTCAAGCCAAACATCACA